>JASDQU010209680.1:0-22960 GCA_032191745.1 Picea mariana
CTCCGTCAATCGGATGGCCCAGATCCATCCCAGGATTTCCACAATAGAAAGTCCTGATCTCTTGTCAACAGGACTCCCGATTTCCCGACTCCCGGTTTCCCGAAATGGGTGATCTCTTGACACGTGGCCTCTGTTAATCGGGTGGCTTAGATCTATTCTAGGGTTTTTCGCCTCTATACACTGGAGTCTTAACCCTCGGGTAACTCCTGATAGATCCAACGGCTGTCGGGTTTTTCAGCCGAGATCTGACGGCTCAGAAAGCTTCCTAACTTGCAGGCTCTCCCACGACTTCCTAAACGTGGAGAGATCCATGGTCTGAATATTCTCATGGACCTTGGGAATCTATGGTCCCGATCTCTTCGCTATCCATGAAGTCACAGAGAAACTAAGTAGTAGGGAGTTTAACACCCTACTTTCTCCTACCAATCTAACGGTCGTGTGTGACCGCAGATTTCTCGACGGGATCTCGTCCGTCGTTCACCACCTATCAAGGTTAAGGCACTTAACTTTCCAGCTTCCTCTTCTTATCTGACGGTTGTGAGTGACCACAGACCTCCCGACGGGATCTCATCCGTCGATTTGATATCTATCAGGTATTTCTTAGGGCCTTGCGCCCTGACATCCTCCTTCCAGGTTCTTGATGGGTTCTTTGAGAAGGGTATCCCTATGGGAAGGTTTACCCAGGGTACTATCTGAAGAAGATAAGGGTATCACTCTCTCGAGAACTAGACGTGAAGTCTGAATTAGATCAGTACGCATGTAATTAATGATTCATGAGGACATAAGCCATACATAGTGTTTCCATACAAATATACAACTACTAGTACTGATCAAAACACCATACAGTCATTCTTATAATGAAATCATTCATAGTTTCACAGCTTATGAGCATAATTATCAGAATACATATATTTCAAGATGCCAAAGAAAAAACACTTATCAGAAATAACACCAGGGGTTATGCAACTGCTGAGAGGGGTGCCTGTTTCCACCCAACTGTAGGCTTAGCGACTCCCAACGGATTTACCACTAGCCACCCTCAAGCTGAGACCACGATGCTGTGAGACTACGTCTCCATTTGCCAGTGACCAGGAGCAAAGGTTGCAATCCTTCCTCTATGCTATCACTCACTTTTCATATCGCCAGAGTTCTCCCCTTGCATCTGTCCCCAATCGCTTCCACCCCACGCCTTATCCTCTTGCGAGGTTGCGTGTGGCGTGATTTTCCTCACGCTGGTCAGTCATGATGGCTCTACGGATATGTGGTTCACCTCCCCATCCCTCATTAATTCCTGAGGGGCCATCAACCTGCAAGCCTGCAAGACATTTAATTCAGGGCCAGCGAGTTGCTTTTGGTTCTCCAGGCCAGTGGAGTCCAAATACGATATTAATTCTCGGTGGAAGTTAAAGCCACCTTTCCAGGTGCCTTCCACCGCCATCGTGGTCTCTTTTTCTGCACGTCCCCCCTCAGCAGTCCTGCAATAAAATTCATAATGTTATTCACATTCATTGACCTTTTCCTCAAGGTCCGTTTACATCACATATTCACATTTATGAGTTTTCCATAGTTCTTGGCCAGTCCAGTTATTTTTACAAACTGGGGGAAACAGGGTGTTACAGTCATGCTGCCAAGTCACATAATGTGTCGTTCTTATGTTCAAGGGAAATTTTTCAACCTGTGTTGGCCATTCTACATTTATCCTTTGACCTTGCAAGTCGGCCTTTCCAAGTCAGTCTCATCATCATGAGTATCGGTCTCTTCGTCCGATCTCTTCCAAATATTTGGCCTTCTTCCACCCCTCATGCTGGTTGATGGAGGATTCCTTAATGCCTTCCTTCCAGTGGGTTCCCTCCCATCGAATTTGGCACATATTTATCTGGAGAGGGATATAGAGTTATGTTTGGTAGCTTGGGGATTGTAGTCATCAGTGGTAGGTTCCCTCACTATTGACAGTGGGAATACCTCAATGTCCCTTGCTCAATAATTTCTACTAGGTGTTCAACACTAACTCATTCAATCACACTTTTTATATAGTACCATGGTACCTTGACTCCCATTATCATCGTCAATGGGTTGTCTCACATTTTTTAATGGTATACATCAATGAACGGTAATCAAATGATGTCTCACTTTGCTCAAATTCAACACATATATTCACATAGTGTAGACTTGTACAACAAAGGATCGTTGTAAAGACTTTAGATGAAGTACAAGCACAAAATATTTTGTGCTCCTTCCTGACTCATATGGTGCCACCTCATAGACATTGGTACATGCAAAGGATCAACTTGTTTGTTTCTTTGGTCCCAATTATCCTTTGTTATTTATTTTGAGACATAGCTACACTATGTATCTATTCATGGCTATGATCTACTTCAACATGGATCCATTGTGTATTCTTTGTGGTCATGCTTGCTACCTCATTTATATCACATTGATACACTATGTACTATTCGTGGCCATGGAATATAGCTATATTTTACATATTCCATGGATCCGCAGTGTACTTACTTTTGAGGCCATGCTTACATAATTCTTGAGCATGGGTATGCCCGACTTGGGAAACAAAACTCTTGCTTGATCTTTGTTGACAATTATTGCTTTTGGACCAATTGTTCAAGAATAGGATGGTTTCCTTCTCCTCCCGCTCTTGGACCTCTCATCTTCCTTCCATATGTTGCGCATAGGATTTCCTCAATTTGCTCCACAGCCCAAAGATCCTCTACCTCTTCCTCATCACTCGCCAAGCCTTCCCTCATGGCTACGACTCTCTTCTTGGTATTCATCTTGTATTGGTAGGGTACCCCACTACGCATCCTTCCCGTTGAAGCCAAGATCCACTTAGTATGGTCGTCGTTCATCATGATCGGGTCCAAGGGTTCCTCCTCTCTCTTTCCCTTATCCTTACCTTCTTCCATTCCTCCTCTCTCTGTCAGTGCTTCCCCCCTTCCCCCATGCACGCAGGGAAGTTTAGCTATCTGATTCCATTGTCATTACACCTTTTTTATATAACAGTATATTAATAGAAGTATACAGTGATCAAATGTACCTTCCTCGAGGTCTGTGTAGAAATTCATGTTCCGTTGCACTATATGACTTCGCTGTGTCAAATGAAAAATCTACTATGAAGCCTGCCACAATATTGTCAAGCCAAAAGTCTACTGCGCGGGTGAATTTGTTGTTCACCTGTTGTAACCGCTCAATCTATATTGGGGTCCACTCTAACTGTCGAATCTGGTTCGTCATGTGGTTATCCTTCAACCTTAGTATCCATTCCTACAATAGATGTGGAAAATCACAGAAAAAGACTTCGTGTAAATAAGTAAACACATATTTGTCTAGATATTTGTGGGGTGTTATTCTAGGGTTTCTATTGTCTTTTTGTGCAAACTCTAGCTCTTTGGTTCTCAAGCAGCTTTCAATTTTTTCTTTTGTAGGGCTCCACGGTCTCAACATTCCCTTCTAATGGCTCATTTCTCTCTTATTTTCTTTGCTCATTCCTCACTCAACCTATCTCAGCTACTCAATCCGCCTCTGTTCCTACCAACGACAATGGAACCATTTGTTGGTTACTCTCCTCTATTCTACTTTAAGCTTCTTATTGACCTAGGGTTCATGTCTTTCAGGTTTCCAACAAAGCCTCTAAAACTATCATCCCTCCTCGTAAACCAGAAGGCAACACAACACACAGAATGTGTTGCGCAGTCTCACCTGAGATAGCTTTAGTGGGTGGATGTAAGACTCAGGTGTTTACAAACCAAGATTGAGTATGAGATATGAGATCTGTATTCAGATCCATTTACTATAACTGGTGATTGTAACCTACTTTTATTCATGACTGTGCACTACCTTCAACAACTTATTTCCTTAATAACACAACCATATTTCATAGCAATATAATAACCCATTCATTCATTAAGCACAATATTTAACTAATGAAAAGAGGATAAAGATATGCATGCATTCATCACATTACACATATATTATTGTGGTAAACCCCCTCCTAGGTTACATCCACAAATATTTGTCTCTCGGCTCTTTTATTATGGTAGTTTTGCATCTACAACGCTATGCACTTACAATTCTCCTCAGATGGGTAATATCTTTATGAGACGAACTAGACAGCACCAGGCTCCTCAGCCTGCGATCTAATCCTCAAGATATACCTTCTCTCCTCTCCTCTAGCTCAACAACTTACAAAATAGTTCATACAAGAACATTACATATCACATCAACACATACATATTTGCAATAATGCAAAACCAACTACTAATTAAATCGGAACAACTACAAAATCCCTCAGAATTACAGAACTCCTCCACAATACCTTAGTATCGGCGTTTATACATATTTGGATCTTCAACCATTACAATTCGTTACCAAAACCCTAACCCTACTGATGTTATGTCTTCCTCCCATGTGTGCGTGTTGTTCCTCCATCCAACTATCGCTTTCCTTGTGCACACTTTCTTGCATGCATGCATGTTGTGTTTCCTTCTAGTTGCTGCTTCTCTTTCTACACGCTTTCTTTCCCCACGATCATCCTTCTTTCCACTTCGGCCTGCTACCAACACAATATTATAGGAATTTTCAATGCCTAATAATAAATCTTCAAATTCAGTGACATTATTTTTGCAAGCAAACTCCAACCTGTAACAAAAGTTATGAATTTTCCTCACAGGAGAGTACAAGATTATGTCAGCTTCGTTACCTTCACTAGAGCATGAACCATCAAAGTTCATGTGACACATACCATCATCTAAATCGATTTGTTCCAAGGGAATGTTATCCTCCTCAAAAAATATGGAATACACCCCTAGGTCCTCTTCGATATAGTTCACATTAGGTTATGGGACACTTTTTATGTAATGTGAAATCCTTCCCTCTCTAAGGAATATAATGTTTTTACCATTCCGAGGAATGGATAACTGTGTCCCGTCAAGTGAGAGGTATACATCTGTCAAAGATTTCCAATATCTTCCCAAGATGATTGAGTAATTTCTTACTGGCATATCAATTACCTGAATACTGAGGGTTGTCCTTATTTCAGGGTGTGTGCACAGAACTAAGGTCACATCTTTAATCTCTCCTATGGTTGTTTGTTGTAGACTATTATAAGAGATCATGCTTCTAGCATTTTTATTTGTTTAAGACAATTATAGATCCTCCATAATAATCTTCGAAATCACACTTGGGCCTGAACCACCATCAATGAGGCAACAATGGGAGATCTTATCCATAATCTTTACAAAAATATAAAAAGGGGGATTTTTTACAGGGTATCTAAAGTTATGTACACCTAATTTATTTACAAACAAATCCTCTTCATTTACCTCTTAAGAGAGGTTGGCTACAACAAAATATTTTCCTTCCATGACTTGTTTCAGATGCCTCTGTTGTTCAGGGATGACAACCATGTTCAAAAGGGTTGCATCTGATTTGATGTTGGCCAACTGATTTAGGATATTGTATTTGGAAGAGGGGAGAGGGGAGGTAATTCCTTGACTACCATGAACCTTAGGAACCTGAACAGTAGCAACTGGTGAGGATGAGCTCGGGCTAGAAGAATTGCGGTGACGATCATATTTTCCTTTGGGAGTGTAGGATTTGTTCCTAGTATTGATGATCATGACATCTTCTAGCTCTGCAAAATCTAGGAAAGAGATGGTAGTTTCTGGTATTTTACCAAAGATATTATCTTTGGCACTCTCCCTTACCTCACATGTGGTTTTCTTGTGGTGTTCCTCGCAAAAGTTACACCAACTTCGAGGAATGATAGCTTTAGGCTGAAAATTATTTTCAATTGGATTTCTAAAGGGGGGTGCAGAAGAGGATGAAGCTCCACGGGTGAGAGAGGAGACGTTTCCTTTCACTCATACACTTTCATACGATTATTCATATCTTCTACTAGCTGTAAGAGGGCAGACATGTCTGTCTGTTTAACCGATTCTCCCTGAGGAAGACCCGTTCTTTCAAGTTGTTCTTCATACTCTAAACAAGTATGCAGAGATAAAATGAGGTTATCAATGGACTTTTCTTCAAGCCTATGACGATAGGGGGAAGGTAATGCATTATAATAATGCATGAAAGAGGCTTGGTTCTAAGGTCGAATGAGTTCAGGGATTTGATTGTATAACTTAGTGAAACGCAAGTTGAAGGACTTGGTGGTATAACCATTTTTATAGGTGATGTTATTGTACTCTCGTAACTTCTTAGCTGGGATTTTAGATTGCCCATAGGTGGATTTGAACTAATATACTAACTCATCCCAAGTAGACATAATCTTAGGAGGAAGGTCAAATAAATCGACCGCAGCCTTTCCTTTCAAGAAATTGACAAATAAGCACTTGCAAGTATCGTTGTCATTGGCTCCTATGTTGTGATAGGCATTAGAAAATGCCACCAGGTGTTCATTTGTAGTGATAGTGTTGTTTCCCGAAAACCTAGGAAGATTCTCCTTGAATTTAGGAAGTGGATGAGTAGCATGTGCTAGGTTAAGAGGAGAGGAAACATGCCACGGTGTGGCTGTGGCATCTTCTTCAAATTGAAAAATCCCATACTTTTTTATGGCTTTGGTGGGATTTGTGGTAGATTGGACAGGGATATGGTGGCTATATAAGATACCAATCACTGACGAAGCTGAATACTGAGAAGAGGAATCACTTCCAGTTCCACCAGAGCCACCACTAAATTCCATCTTGTGGATGATAGGTAAGGGAGCGAAAGATGAACTGGATGAATTAGACAAAGTTGTCCTTAGAGAACTTTGTTGGTTTGATAACACAATGTTCCTTCTTCCTATTTCAGCAATAGGATTAATTTCAAGTGATAAGCCTCTTCTTCTCCTAGAAACACGATAGTCTAAGGACATGAAAATAAGGCCAAAGTTGAAGAAAAAATAAGGTTATTGCTAATTTATAGGTTGTCTACGTCTAGCGTCCCAACGTTCTTGGGCAATAATGTCTCATTCAATTGTTTCCCATGAATGATTAAGCTCAACCCGAGTATTAACAGTGTCTAAAATGGTGTTAAACAAATTCAAAGCAATGTTGGTTTGATCTTGAAGATGGAGCTCAATATTGGGTTGCCTTGCAATAGGTACAGTCATTAAGAAATAAAACAGTCAAAGAATCATTATCAGAAAAATAGATGTATTCGATGATAATTAAGCATAAAAATCAACTAGAGAGATATTGAATATCTCCCCAATATGGTTGCCAAATAAATGTTGATGAAAAGATATGAAATGATCTTACTCAAACATTTTCAGATCTCTCTTGGCTAAAGAAAGATAGACGAGAATATCACCCTATGTTTACAACCATCAAAATTGGTATCCTGATTCACAAGTATTGATTACATGTGCTTAGGATGGTTTTTTATAAATAAAATCTTGCTGAAAAATTCATTATTTATGTAATTTTTTGAACATAAAATATGTTGAAATAAATATAGAGACAGAAATAAAGACACCAATTCAATAATAAAAAAATATGAGACATAAAGCAATCGTTTATTTCATTCCAATTCATCAAAATAATCGTTCTCTTTACAAAATTTACTGAGGAAGTTTTGGACAAAAGTCAAACTTAGATGTCCCCGATGAAACATACAAAAGGACTTCTGAAAGAAAGTAAAAAACCGAACTTTAAAAGTTGGATCAGCTTGCCACAGATCGCTGCCCACTCGACTCTACACAATAGCCTTTGTCAGTCATGAAATTTAATTCAAAAACAGACAAGTCTATACAGAATATCAAAGATAGATCAACACCTCTGAGAAACAAGTGTCTGAATGATGTAATTCAGCCATGAATCTTGTTGTCTACAATAGGACCATGCTATCATAAAAAATAATTAGGATTCTAATGAATTAAGGAATGAATGAAAACTGAATTATCTCAACAAAACTCAAAGAGAAAACCTTAGTATGCTTCTCCTTCTATCTCCCTCCTATTCCTCCTTTTCCTTTTCCCTTTAAGAAAATTAGACTTTCTTGAAGTAGTTGAACTACTTCTTTAGTTAAGTTAACTAAAACTCAACCAAATTTTTAGTTAAGGGGGAAAAGTAATAAAATCATAATAAGGGTTTTTAATAAATAATAACTAGTAGGTGGGATCCCTTGTGACTCCCTTTAGTTCTTTAACAATCATAACACAACTAGTTAATAAAAAAAAGACATCCCTCCTTGTGACTCCCATCATCACTTTCAAATTTTGACAATTTATATCAATGATAATTGAAATTACTTCCAAAAATATATTACCCATATATCCAAAAAATAGTGTGTTGTCCAAAATTTAAGAACTCAACTATTCTCAACAATCAATAAATAGAAACACTTAAAATCCATATTTTCCACTCTGGGAGGCAATCTTTCCCTTATTGTTGTTGTCACCTTTTGATCTCTCTAAATTTGCCTTGGTTTGTGTGGAGCCTTTAGGCCTAATCTCACTGATCACATGAGAGAAATCATCTCTCAAATGCATGCAGGAGGACACAGATTTTGCAGATTCATTTGAGGGTGAGGAGGGGGCAACAATGGCTTTTCCTTTGTCAGGAGCATGGTGGGCCTTGATTTTTAACCTTTTTATTGCATGGGAAGAATGTACAGGTGACTGGACAGGGGCAACTTGGGCAATTTGATTAACAGGTGGAGGGGCAGGTAGAGATAAGTTAGGCCAGCCACGTTGTTGGGAGATTGTCGGGTGGACAATCTCCTGCCATTCATTGTTTTCAGGGACTTCGGGTTGCAGTGAGACATGAGGAAGCATTGGGATACCAGGGACCTGCGGGGCTTGGAAGGGAGGCCTTTCAAGCCTAGATTGGACCACTCCTTGCCCAATCCAGTTAAAAAAACCATCTTGAAATAGCTGGCCTAACTCTTGCGAGTCTGCATCAAAGTGTATAGAGAATCTTGGCCTTCTAGGGCCCCTGTTCCAATTTCCTCTTCCTCGGTTACCCCGACCATGGCTACCTTTGTGGAAAAAGCTCATTCCTGTATGCATTATTGATTAGCAAATAGTTTCTTTAACAACAATACATGACAACTCTTTTAAATATGAAATAAAATTTGGCTCAGCAACATATCAGACTCATGCAATCCAATCCATGCAAATTGTTTAATAGTTTTTTATGAGCATAGAGTGAACAAGGGTTCTGGGATATGTGAGGGGTTGTATTGAGAGAAACATGTTAAAATGAGGGGGACAAGATCATGATTACTGCTCACAGACATCAAACAATCAACTGTATCATAAACTAAAAGAATATATCACTATAATTCATCTCCGTGATCCTTTAACTGTCATAATACATAATTTATCTTAACTATAATTAAATTTTAGGAACAAGGAGTGGATAGTGAATATGGGAAGGTGAGGGGATTGTAGTGTGTGAAAATTGAAATAATGTTAGGGAAAAGAGTGAATATTGTTCGTAAAATCAATTAAGTAATCCATAAAACAATTATGTATTCAATGCAACGATCTAATACCAATTAAACAACTACTGTGACCAATTAAACCATTACTGTGTATTAAAAATTGTTCATTGTCCCACATTTAAATCTTCAACCCTTTTTATTAACACAATGTATCATCATACTCAGAATCACTATGCTTTTCAAACATCCTATAAAAATAATTATGTTCTCTTTCATTTCTTCCTTTTTATATTTAAAACAAAATCCCAAGGAACACACAGTCATATTGCTTCAACTTTGTTCAACATATAAAAATATCAACCACTACCCATAATTCCTAAATCCTCAAATCAAACATAGACACAGGTCTTTCCTGAGTTGAACATACTCTTTTAAAACATGCTTGATTCCATTCTTTTGACAATATTAACAATTAAATTTTGCAATGAAACCATACTAAAAAAAACCCGTGCTTCATCTATGATGGTGCAATAAGACAAAACGATGCACACTATCTCCATAACCATACACAGTAAACATCCAAGTCTCATTCATCAAATTTCCAATTTGTAATGATCCTGATCAGGACAAATTAAACACACAACAACCACCAAATTCAGTTTATACCATTTTGTAGGAACACACAGACCAATGCATAATGAAAAGAGACATCTTTGTGACTGTACATTACCGTTTACTCCCAATCAATCAATTCATAACAATGTTGAGTTATCGATTCAACTGACACAACAAAAGGAAGCATCGACCGTATACTAATTATCTTTTCCAATTACAACTCTCCAACAACCCGATCAAACAGAGACGAACCAATAATCAAGCCACTATAAATACTACTTAACAAACTTATGACAGTCAACAAGATACCCGACAAAGTGTGATTGGTTGAGTTTATCAAAGTCGGGCTTTGTAACCAATGAACATACGAAATAATCAAGGGTTCACTCGGTCACCAAAAACAGGGAGACTGGAAGTCGACCAAATCAACAGTAGGTGAGAAACCTTTGAGACAAGAACAGTGGAACCACAAGCCTTATAGCCCTTATCTTTGTAAAATGGGGTGACAGTTCAACACTAGGTAGGGTATGCCACAATGCAGAGGAGCAACGATTGCTCATGAGAGAGTAACCAATACCAAGAATGCACAGAGTCATAACCCTCGTGCTCTTCTCAAGAGTCAAACCACTTATAACAATGTCGATGGAAATGTAGACCCCAGGTACTACCAACAACCCTAAATAATACTTATTGGCATAATGGCCACCCCACATCAAGCTGTGATGATGCTAATACCACAAAATAAAACCACGACTAGGTGAAAAGATATACAGTGACCAAAAGGTGGTTTGAAATATACACAACAACCTCATAGCACTGAATACAACTGGATATGGTTACCATAACTGTGAGGAGGCGGACAACAAGGATAAAAAGAGTGAAACCCTCCAAAAAAATACCCATAAAGACAACATAGAACCATCACAGTTTCCACCACATAGAACAACCAATGAAATCACAACTCCAACCATCAATTTTTCAATTTGCAATGAATAACACACACAATCATTCCAGAGAAAACACCACACATTTACACATTTTCCAATCTCAAGAAAACATAGACCAACACATTACCGAGCCAACATTCATTTCATACATAGAGTGAATTCATGGATGGGAGAAAAGAACCATACATGTAGCTAATGACTTTAAAAATGTGAGTTGGTCAAGTAGTTCCCTCTACGCCTCAATCTCGGAGCTTAACCACAACAAAACCAAATGAACAATAACCATGCTAGGGTGACGTTCCAGTGGGAGAAGTATGGAGTGACGTGCATTTAGTGTACACCGCTTCCATCCTCCATTTCATTCAATTTCATAGTACACGACAGCCAACCAAACCATACCATTAATCCATGTCATTAATTCCATGCATCAAAACTTGCACATATTGCTTGCCAATTGCGCCACCCCAATCCATATTAACCATTTCCAAAACCATACTATAACATATATCAAATGCGCCCAATATAACTCAATATAATTCGTATAGCCACTAACCATGCTAGTTAGGACTAACAATAATCCCTTTTAATTTCATTTGCACATAGTATAGCATAGAATAGTGTAGTATAGTTCCTTCTCTTAGATTTTTTTCATATTGCTCTTGTCTCTTGTTGTTACTAACATGTGTCTTGTGCAGGTGTAATAGGTAATGAATCATGGTGACAATGGCAATGTAATAACAGTAAATATAAGCCATTCAGAACATGGAAATTTAGAGCTTAGAATAACGAAATCAACACATCAAATGCATTATCCATCTGCCATTATGTTGCAAACAAAACCAATATTTCATCATCAATCATGTAGAACTCTATAAGAAACATCGAAAAAACAATATAATGTTGGATAAGACTATCTCTGATCCTCCTGTCTATAAGGGGGTCCCACCTACTAGTATTATATATTGTTAACATAGTTTAAATAATAGGCTTTAGCAATACTTTGTGGGCGAATTCCTTGTTGCGATTTTTATCGACAACACCAGTCTTGTTGTAGGTGTAAGAATCATTGTTTTCCTACTTGAGAAGAATGGTTATCCCGAACTCATCCTTCTTTAGTATTTAAGTCCTTCCCCTTTTGTTACCTAGTTGGTTTATACTAGCATTTATTTTATAAGAGAAAATACAAAAAGAGAACATTTGAACTGAAGGAGGATATTTCATAAGAAGACGTCTTGTCAATCACTACGTAAAGCCCATCGATCATTTAGTCGTATTGCAAAATTTAGAGAACCATTCCACCATTAAACGTTGTAGAGTCTAATTGGGCCTCGGTGGCAGCTTTGGTTCCTACTGTTGAGTTAAAGGGATTTAGGACCCCTCAACATATTCCTCTACTATCTTGTCCACCTGTCATTGTTGTGTAGAGAGACCCCATGCAGAGATTTTGACGGTTCTAGTGACCTCTTGTTCACCTTCCAATCGAACCATAAAGAGGAGAAACCTCTCGGTCCAAGAGACCACCTTTCTGCACTGCTTCGAAGAGATCAAAGAGACTGCAGCCTTTGGGACTACCTCTGGTACCCTGTAGAGTTGATATTTGAAAGTAATAATGACACTACGAGGCCTTGATTCATAAACATCATGATGCTTCCACATAATTTGGGATTCCTAACAAAACATAAAAAAATTCAAGGGGGGGAGCATCACACAATACCTCGTCTTTGAAGGGTTTGATGTCATAGTGCAGGAGACATTGTTGGCTGACGCAGATGTCCCACCCCTAGCTGAGCCAACCGATGGTGTATGGATGAGGATGCAACGCCATTTTCTGGTTCAACCTCTGTTAAGAACAGGTTCTTCTAGCTACTGCTCTTGATAATGAAATAGAGTGGGGTCCCCTTCACCCACATATGTGAGTGGAAAAGGTGCTCCTCTTATTTAGGCTCCTTCGGTTCCTCTGGTTGTAATTTTATGGTAGCAATGGTGAAAGTCGGTTCTATGTCAATGATCCACTTTCCATTTTTTAGTTTTGAATAAGAGTCTAAAAGAACACATAGATGACTCAGATGGAATAAAAATACATCCCAGAGATGAAAGTTTGGAACTGTTTTTCCTACGCTCAATTTCTGATAGGAAGTAGAAAATTCAGAGTCATTTTTGTATAAATGTGTCCATCCAGATGTCTCATGTCCACAGGAGTTGAGAACTATGGTTAGTGTTGCCACCAAGATTCGACTAGGCAATATGCAACATGATTGGTGCTGCCCTTCTTGTACTTTATATTCAAGTGGAATTGTTGCAGGTACGTGGGCCACTTTTTATGGTGGTCATTTTGTAACTTTCCTTGTGTTTGCATGGATTGTAGAGCCCTATGATCAATGTGGAGGATCATTTCTCTCCCCATAATGTAATTCTTCCACTGTCGACATGCCTGCCCAATGGAGTACATATCTTTTTCTTAGGTGGGGTATCTTCTAAGAGTATCGGATAGAGTTTCTCTATGATAGGATACCAGATGCCCATGTTGAGTGAGGAGTGCACCGATATCATAATCTGAAGCATCTATCTCAATCTCAAATGATTTTTGCAAGTTTGGCAGAATAAGGACTGGTGTTGAGCAGAGGCGAGATTTCAAATTCTTGAATGCTTTATGTTGTGGCGCAAAACACACAAACTTGGCCTTTTCTCCACTCTTGGTCACCTGGATTAGGGCACAAGAAATATCAGAGAACCTCAACACAAACTAGCCATAGAATTTGGAAAGGCCCAAGAAGCTACAGAGCTCAATCATTGAATTTGGGGCCGACCAATCGTCGATGACTTGGATCTTGGATGGATCCACATGTACACCTTGTTCATCCATGATCTATCCCAAATATTGGATTTTCTACATGTCGAAGGAAAATTTCTCCAAATTGGAATATAACTTGTTTTGTCACAGGGTGCCCAATACCTATTGAATATGCTCCAAATGTTCCTCCAAGGTTTTGATGAAGATGAGGATGTCATCCAAATATTCAACCACAAAGAATTTTGTGAATGGTCATAATATATCATCGATCATTCACATGAATGTGGTTGGGGAATTATTCAAGCCAAAAGGCATGACCAACCACTCAAAGAGAGATTCTTTATACTTGAAGGTCGTCTTCCACACATAATTGTTCTCAATCAACACCTGGTGGTAGCCGAAATTCAAATCAATCTTACTGAAAAACTTGGCTCCCTTGAGTTGATCGAAAAGATAATCAATCTGGGGAATTGGGTATTGGTTCTTCACTTTGATCTTGTTCACATATTTTTTATCAATACAAAGTCACCATGTCCCGTCCTTCTTTTGTACCAGAACAATTGGACTCTCGGGAGGTGAGGAGCTCGGTATGATGTGGCCCTTCAAAATTAGTTCCTGGATTTGGTGTTTGATTTCTTCATTCTCCATAAGAGAATGCATGTACACAGGGTTGTTAGGTATAAGAGCACTAAGTGTCAGATAAAGTGAGTGATTTACCTGATAGTGCATAGGCACCCCAGTAGGTGAGGTGAATATGTCTTTGTATTCCTCTACTATCTTGTCTGCTTGTCGCTATTGTGTAGAGAGACCCCGTGAAGAGGTTTTGATAGTTGTAGTGACCTTTCGTTCACCTTTCGATAGAACCATAAAGAGGAAAAACCTCTCGGTATGAGAGACCACCTTTCGGCACTGATTTGTGGATATCAAAGAGACCAAAACCTTGGGACTTCCTTCGGTACCTTGTAGAGTTTATCTCTCGAAGTAATAATGACACTATGGGGCCTAGATTCATAAACAACATGATGCTTCCACATAGGCACCCCAGTAGGTGAGGTGGATATGTCTTTGTATTGATCTACTATCTTGTCTACATGTCATTGTTGTGCAGATAGACCCCGTGTAGAGGTTTCGAAAGTTGTAGTGACCTTTCATTCACCTTTCAATAGAACCATAAAGAGGAAACAACTCTCGGTATGAGAGACCACATTTCGGCACTACTTCGTGGAGATCAAAGAGACCACAACCTTGGGACTTCCTCCGGTACCCTGTAGAGGTGATCTCCCAAAGTAATAATGACACTATGGGGCCTAGATTCATAAACAACATGACGCTTCCACATATATGGTTGTCCTAACAAAACATCACAAACTTCAAGGAGGGAATTATCACACAATACCTCATCTTTGAAGGGTTTAATGCCCTAGTGCAAGCGACATTTTTGGATGACGTAGATGTCTTGCACCTCGTTGAGCCAATCGATGGTGTATGGATGAGGATGCAACGTCATTGTCAAGTTCAACCTCTCGAGATCATGTTCTTCTAGATACCATTTTCAATAATGAAATGGAGTGGGGTCCCCTTCACCCATATTTTGTATTGGAAGAGGCACTCCCATTCTTCAGGATCCTCCAATTCCTCTAGTTGGAATTTTGTGGTAGCAATGGTGACACTGGGTTCTGTGTCAATGATCTTCTTTCCCTTTTCCAATTCTGAATCAGATTTTGAGTCAGTATTTGACCATGGGGATTTTATATGAGCCAACAATGATTTTTTGGAGCGACAATCATCAATGTTCTACCAAGGGATTTTATGGAACTTGCACCACCTTCCAGTGTCCTTCTTTGAATTCCCATTACCCTTCTTTTCTAGTGGCTTGGGTTGGTTATCCTGGGGCTAGCCATCCTTGCTTTATCCTTTGGCCTGGGAGTTAGGGACACCCTTACCATACTTTTTCTATTGTAGATTTACAGACCCAAACTCTCGCTTGTTCTACTGCTTAAATTTCTGCTAGATTTTGACAACATATTGATAAGCAGCTCCCAATGATGAGATGTACATAAACTTCATTTCGGATTGGATGTACCTATGTAGAGCCCCACATAATCTTAGGAACATATTTTTCTCGAAGTATTTGATACCCATCTTGGTGCGTAAGGCATGGAAGTTATTTGTGAACTCCAGCATCGTTTGGCCCCTCTTTTGGTGCAGTGTGGTTCATCTCATGTACTGTTCATCATAATTTCCAACAGGGTAATATCGTTCCTTGAGGGCATAAAAAAAAGTTAGCCAAGTGGGTCTTGGCCTAAAAATTGTAGACTCTTCCTCAGAATGTTTCTCACAGTAAGTCTCCCACCAATATCTGATATGAGGAAGGGCCTTTATAAGGAACGCAAAGGTAATTTTTTCACTGTTGGAAAAATTTTGGACAGAGAAATAACACTCTAGCAGACTTAACCATTTTTCCAAAGTGTCGACATCTATCTGGCCTTCAAATAAAGGAATATCAAATTAAACTTGTACCTTGAAGGGCATTGCACCTCAAAAGTGAATTTTGGTTGAAGGTTCCTTCATTGTTGTCAGAAAACACTAAAGGATCTGGGCAAAATTATCCATTGTCTCATTCCTCTCTCGCGTGAGGGATTCCTCGAGCAATAATTTGGAAGGATATCCTGCCCCATAGTCCCTCTTTTCTTCTGCCATGGGAGGTTTCTTGGGCATGCGAGAGAGGTTTTCTTCAAGAGAAATAAGATCGAGACCCAATTATCTATACCCTGACCTCGTCGAGGACATGCAATAAGAACAACAAGGAGTAGTAGGCTCTGATACCATAGATCCAGATTATTTTGAGAACGATATGAAGCTAGAATTATAATAGAGATATAACAAGGAAATACATAGATATATGGCATGGAACATAGTAATACAATGGAACTCAGATTCTATTAATGACTCTCTGAAAATACAAAGCACTGTAAAATGAAAAAGCACACAAGCTAGCTAGAATGGTGGTAGGTTATCTCTGAGAAGAGATGTTTCGTCTACGCTCATTCACAATAAGATTATTACAATGAGGCTCCAAAGGAATTTTTGACATAAATCATAATTCAAAAAACCCTAACCCTGGGAGATGAAACGCCAAAAGGTTTTTGGGCCCCGATGGGGGTAGTTGATACATCAACTTTTCGAGGTCGTAACGTTTTCATACAATCTTCACTTGGGGTGGTTTATACCTCATCGGAAAGGTATAGATGAGGAGTACACATTCCATTCATCCTAGAATACTCCTTTAGATTTCATTTAGGAGCTTTCATGCCCAAAAAATGATGTTTAAGGCCTCAAAATGGCACCAGAAGTTCAAGACCCGAAAAAGTGTAGAGAAACTGCCAAAATGGAAAATTGTGATTTGAGCTAGTGGAATAGGTGGGTGGAAAACAATGGGCACTTGGATAATTCCTCCTCCCTTAGGAAGTAATGGTATTTGTTTCTTCAATTTCATCCATCAAATGGGGAAAATTCTGTTGACTTTGACTCATGGTGAGCCACTTTCCCTGATGAAAAATCTGCCCTACTTTGACGACCCGATAGAGTTGGATGGTATGCTAGCGGGTGTCCTTTGTATTGGTGTCCATGATTCAATCAAATTTCACCTGTTCAATGTAGTATATATTGTTTTTTGTAGAGGCCAATTTCTCAGCCGCATTAGAAGTGTTCAGGAGACGTGGAAAATATGGTCGAAGCAGTTCCACATTAAATACTGGGTGCAAGCCAAGGAAAGGAGGAATACTTAATTCAAAAGCATACTCACCCACCTCCTTGGTGATTGTTTAAGGCCTATATCTAAGTGGGCGTAGCTTCCGATGGGGTCCCATGAGGTGCTCTTTCTGCAATTGCAACCACACCTTATCTTCAACCTAAAACTTGTATGGTACTCGATGTTGATCATGGCGTTGCTTGTACTTGGCATTGTATTTCTACACAATATCATGAACTTGTTGTTGGATGTGATGAATGTGATAAAACAATGTGGCTTCTTGATCAGCCTAGGTCTAAGCATGGGAGGACTTTTCTTGTGCAGGTGTAATGGGCAGAACTAGATCAAAGGGGGCCAATGGTTGGAACCCCAAGCACACCTAAAAAGGGATGTGGCCAATAGAGATGTGGAGGGATTTGTTGTAGCTATGTTGAACATAAAGAAGTATTTCATCCCAAGTGCATGGATGTTTGGATTTGTACAACCTTAATATATGGAAAACCATCATGTTGAATACCTCTATTTTTCCATCAGTTTGTGGGTGGAAGGCAGTCGACTTGGTTAGATTGGTGTCCATCATCAACCATAGGTTGGACCTAAAAATGATCAGGAACCTATTGTCTTGATTGGAGATAATAGTGCATGGAAGCCCAAAATGAACCCAAACATGTGTAAAGAAGAGCTTGGAGGTGGCCTAGTCTGTGATTCTCTTCTTGCAGGGTGCCAAAACTGCCATATTAGAGAATCGATCAACGACTATGAAGACACAGTCATTCCCATTCTTGGTTGAAGGCATAGCAGAAATGTAGTCCATGGAGATGGACTTCCAAGGCCTATATAGACTAGGAAGAGGGGTGTATATCCCCTATTTCTTTATGGCGGGCTTGGAAATGGCGTAGACAATGCAGGATCTGATGTACTTGTGAACATATTGTCAAAGCTTCGGCCAACAAAAATTCTTTTGCAATACTAGAACTGTTTTCTCTGCACCAAAATGTCATGTTGCCCGACTATAATGAGCTTCCTATATTAGCTTTGCACGCTCACTTGAAGGAACATAGAGATGACTCAGATGGCATAGTAATCCATCTTGGAGATGAAAGTATAGAACTATTTTTCCTACGCTCAATGTATAGGAAGTTGAAAATTTAGATTCATTATTGTATAATTGTGGCCATCTGAATGTCTCATGTCCACATGAGTTGAGAACTGTGGTTAGTGTTTCCACCGAGGGTTGACTAAGGAAATATTTGACATGGTTGGTGCTACCCTTCGTGTAATTGATATTCAAGTGGAATTGTTGCAGGTACGTGAACCACTTATGATAGAGGTCATTCTGTAACTTTCCTTTTGTTTGCATGAATTACAGAGGCATGTGATCAATGTGGATGATTGTTTCCTTCACCAGAATGTAATGCTTCCACTGTCAACATGCCAACACAATAGATTACATCTGTTTGTCTCTTTGTCATAGGTAGGGTATCTATAAATAATATCATATAGATTTTCTCTATGATATGATATAATATGCCCATGCTGAGTGAGGACTACACAAATAGAATAATCTGAATAATTTGTCTCAATATAAAATGGATGTTGCAGGTCTGGAAGAATAAGGAATGGTGTTCAGTAGAGACGGGATTTCAAATCCTCGAATTCTTTTTGTTGGGGCACATACCACACAAAATTGGCCTTTTCTCCACCCTTGGTCACCTGGCTTAGGGCCCAAGCAATATGAGAGAACCCCAACACAAAATGGCGTTAGAAGTTGGCAAGGCCCAAGAATCTACACAACTCAGTCATTGTCTTCAGGGATGACCAATCGTGGATGATTTGGATCTTGGCTAGATCCACATGTACACCATTCTCATCCATTATGTATCCCAAATATTGGATTCTCTGCATGTCGAAGGAACATTTATCCAAATTGGAATATAAATTGTGATGTCGCAAGGTGCCCAAGACCTACTAAATATGCTCCAAATGTTCCTCCTATGTTTTGCTGAAGATGAGGATGTCATCCAAATATACAACCACAAAGGATTTTGAGAATGGCCATAATATATCATCCATCATCCACAGGAATGTGGTTGTGGCATTAGTCAATCCAAAAGGCATGACCAACCACTCAAAGAGACCTTCTTTAGAATTGAAGGTTGTCTTCCACACATCAGTTTGCTCAATCGACACCTGGTGGTAGCCCGACTTCAGATCAATCTTACTGAAAAACTTGTCTCCCTTGAGATGATAGAGAAGATAATTAATCCAGGGAATTGGGTACCATTTCTTGATAGTGATCTTGTTCAGGAATCTGTAATCAATAAAAAGTCACCATGTCTCGTCCTTCTTCTGTACCAAAACAATTGGGCTCCCACAAGGTTAGGAGCTTGGTATGATGTGCTCCTCTAGAATTAGCTCTTAGACATAGTGTTTGATTTCTTCATTCTCCATAATATAATGCATGTACACATGGTCGTTAGGAAGAGGATCACCGAGTGTCAGATCAATTGAATTATTTGCCTAACAATGCACATGCACCCTAGTAGGTGAGGTGAATATGTCTTTGTATTCCTCTACTATCTTGTCCACCTATCATTGTTGTGTTGATAGACCCCTTGTAGAGGTTTCAACGGCTGCAGTGACATTCCATTCACCTTCCAATCGAAACATAAAGAGGAAAAACCTCCCGGTATGAGAGATCACCTTTATGCACTGCTTCATGGAGATCAAAGAGACCGCGGCCTTTGGGACTGACTCTGGTACCCTGTAGACTTGATCTAAAAAAGTAATAATGACACTACGGGGACTAGATTCATAAACAAAATGATGCTTCCACATATATGGTTGTCCTAACAAAACATTACAAACTTAAAGGGGGGAAACATCACACAATACCTTGTCTCTGAAGGGTTTGATGTTGTAGTGTAGGCGACATTCTTGGCTGATGGGGATGTCACGCCCCTGGCTGAGCCAATCGATGGTGTATGGTTGAGGATGTGGTGTTGACATGGGGTTCGACCTCTTAACAACCTCTATTGAGATTAGGATCCTCTGGCTACCGATATCAACAATGAAATGGAGTGGGGTCCCCTTCACCCACATCTGTGAGTGGAAGAGACACTCCCCTTCTTCATGCTCCTCTAGTTTCTTTAGTTGGACTTTTGTGGTAGCAATGGTGAAACAGGGTTCTGCGTCAATGATCCACTTTCCTTTTTCTGGTTCTAAATAAGAGTCTGAGTCAACATTTTACCCTGGGGATTTTGTCTCAACCAACAATGATCGTTTGGAGTGACATTCATCAGTGTTGTTCCAATGAATTTTGTGGAACTCGCACCACTTTCCAGTGTTCTTCAATTTCCCATTACCCTTATTTGTTTGTGGCTTGGGCTAGTTATCCTGGGCTGACCATCCTTGATATGTCCTTTGGCTTAGGATTTAGGGCCACCCTTACCATACTTTGGTTGTTTTGGATTTGCAGACTCGAACCCCCACTTGTTTTGCTTCTTAAATTTCTGCTCGATTTTGACAGCATACCGATAAGTGACTCCCATTGATGATCTGGGTGAAATTATCCATCATCTCGTTCCTCTATCGCGGGAGGGATTCCTCAAGAAATAGTTTGAAAGGATCTCCTACCCCATCATCCCTATTTTCTTCTGCCATGGGAGTTTTTTTAGGCATGCAAGAGTGACTGTCTTCAAGAGAAACAAGCTCGAGACCCAACTCTCTATATCGAGACCTCGTTGGGGACATGCACTAAGAACGATAAAAAGCAACAGGACCCGATACCACTGATCCATATTATTTTTAGAATGATATGAAGGTAGAAATATAACAGAGATATAACAAGGAAATACATAGAGATATGACACAAAACATAGTAATACAGTGAAACCCATATTCTATTAATGATTTTTTGAAAATACAAAAGACTGTAAAATGCAAAAGCACACAAGCTAGCTAGAATGGTGGTAGCTTATCTCTGAGAAGAGATGTGTCGGCTACGCTCATTTGCAAGAAGTTGATTACAATGAGGCTCCAAAGACCTTTTTAACATAAATCATAATTGAGAAAACCCTAAACATCCAAAGCCCTAACCCCAGGAGATGAAATGCCAAAAGGTTTGTGGGCCCCGATGGGGGTAGTTAATACGTCAAATTTTTGAGGGTGTAACTTTTGCATATGATATCTATTTTGGGCGCTTGATACCTCATTGGAAAGGTCTAGCTAAGGAGTACACCTTCTGTCCATCCCATACTATGCCATAGACTATTTTTTGGGTGTTGTCATGCCAAAAAAACGTTGTTTAAGGCCTCAAAATGGCCCCAGAATTTCAGTACCCAAAAAAGTGTAGAAAAACTGGGAAAATGGAAAACTATGCTTTGAGCCAGTGGAATAGGTGGGTTGCCACAAATGTGCACCTGTATCACCCCCATTGGGAGGAAACTATGAAAGAGGAGTACAATTCCCTAATGGAGAACAACATATGGGAGTTAGTTCCTCTACCTTCCAATAGAAAACTTGTTAGATGTAAGTGGATTTCCAAGACAAAGAGGGTTGTTGATGGATACATTACAAAGTATAAGGCTTGATTAGTAGCTAAAGTTTTCTCGGAGGTACAAGGCATTGACTATGAGGATAGTTTTGCACTAGTTGCCAAGATTGATTCCATTTAGTTAGCTCTAGCTATTGCAGTAGCTAAAAAGTGGGAGGTACACCATATGGATGTGAAGAACACATTCTTACATGGAGATCTCAATGAGGAGATATATATGGAGTAGCCAGAGGGATATGTTCATGATCCATCATTAGTTTGCTGGTTGAGGAAGTC
The DNA here is from genome assembly GCA_032191745.1 of Picea mariana. NCBI lineage: Eukaryota > Viridiplantae > Streptophyta > Pinopsida > Pinales > Pinaceae > Picea > Picea mariana. Next base: position 22,320 of record JASDQU010209680.1, read on the forward strand.
ACTGTACAAACTCAAGAAAGCACCTCGGTCATGGTATGCTAAAATGGACTCTTATCTTCTCTCTAGAGGTTTTCTTAGATGTAGATCATATCATAATGTGTATATGATGAGGAACATATATTCCCTTCTATATGTAGATGATTTACTCATCACATGGAGTTCAGCCTCCTCCATTGCTATAGTGAAGACTTCTTTTCATGACAGGTTTTCTATAACAAATATGGGACTGTTACATTAATTTCTTGGTCATGAAATCAACCAGAATGATTCAAGAATCAAGATGTCTTAGTACAAGTATGCCAAAGATCTACTTGACATGTTTTTGATGACAGATTGCAATCCAACTCCAACACCCTTTCAGTCAGGGGTTGGGCTAGAGGATGTCGGTACATCACCTTTGGTTGATTATACTAGACATCGATAGTTGGTGGGAAGTCTTCTCTACCTCACACACTCTTGAGCAAACATCTTTTATGCCATTGGATGGATCCATAAGAGCAGAGAACTGATAAATTGGAAGAGCTGAGAGGATCAATTTAGTCAAAATCAATCTACTAGAAGGATTAAGCCAATAAGATCCATTTTTTTTTTTTTTTTTTTTTCTAATGTTTTTCTAAAATTGGTTGCCATAACATGGAAGA
>JASDQU010209681.1:14221-25710 GCA_032191745.1 Picea mariana
CCTCATCCTTTTCAGTAATGGGTAGGATTTCCACGTTCCGAGGCAGTTTAACGCCAAAGCAGACTCCGTGGAAAATGATGCTCTCAGAATGAGAATGGACCATGTCAAAACAAAATTATCATATGGAAAAGAAATACTCGAGGAATATTCAAATCCATAACTGGGCATCACAGGGGCAGACCAGATGATCCAGGAACAAGTTCTTCAACATCCTTGGGATGTCCTCACTCCAAACTTATATTAATGATTCCAGGCCAGTCGAGTGAATGCCTGAATGATAACGAACCAGGTGATCGATTTGACATCAGGTAGTGATGAACGATTCCAGTCAATACAAAGATACTACCAATGAACCCACAACATCAAAAGGCAGATACAAAGATACAAGTCAATGAATGATAAAGAACTCAGAAAGTTGGAAGGAAGATACAATGCATGACATTATGCTTTATTTATGTATTGTTTTATTCTCTTACATATAAAAAGCACCAGTCTTTGCATCCCAGTTTAATATCCATCCCAAATAGCTCCCTTTATGGTCAGTGTTTAGAGAAATATGTAATGGCTTTAACGCCACGACCAAAATTATATATGACAATTTAGTACCTAGAACGGTAGCTAGGCGATCACAACCTAGCTACATTTCAGCATGTGATTCAGTGTTTTAAAAAAATATCGATGCATTTATCACGTTTTTCTGTGTACTAAGTTGATAGTGTAAAAAACGATATGAATGTATTTATCATGTTTTTGTGTACTAAGTTGACACTGTAAAATTTTATTTCCTTTCAAGTTGAGAATATGGCAATAATATTAGAACTTGAAATTATGTAATCATGTTAGTGATGTGTCTTGAACATTTGTTTTTAAACTCTTGCTAGATAGCATCTTAAGAAATCATATAACTAAAGTGCAAATGGACATAGAAGCAATGACTGACCTGGGTAAGATTCTTTGCAAGGTCTTTATATTACAGAACATAATGAACATGATGCAGTCAGAACAGATAATCAACTTATTATCCCAAAATCTTCAATGATATTACAATACATCAGACACTTTAAAGAACATTAAACAGTAACAACATTGTAAGTGAAACTTCAAACAGGTGGGTTGTGGTCAAATGATTAAAATTTAAATCAAAGTACTTTCAGTGCTCAGACCCAGGTTCAAAATCCCCCATATACTTGTTATTGTGTAATACGTTAATGTGGCTTACATATTTAACTGCTTCATTCAGGACCAGGTTAGAAGTACTAGTCTTTGTATCCAGTTTAATATCCAGCCCAAATAGCTCCCATTTATGGTCAGTATTTAGAGAAATCTATAATGGCTTTAATGCGACGACCAAAACTATATACTACAATTTAGTACCTAGAACGATAGCTATGTGATCACAACCTAGCTACATTTCCGCATGTGATTCAGTGTTTTAAAACAATATCGATACATTTATCATGTTTTTCTGTGTACTAAGTTTATAATGTGAAAAACGATATGAATGTCTTTATCATGTTTTTATGTGTACTAACTTCTAAGTTGATAGTGTAAAATTTTATTGCCTTTCAAGTTGAGAATATGGCAATAATATTGGAACCTGAAATTTTGTAATCATGTTAGTGATATAATTTTATCGCCTTTCAAGTTGAGAATATGGCAATAATATTAGAACCTGCAATTTTGTAATCATGTTAGTGATGTGTCTTGAATATCAATTTTTAAACTCTTGCCAACTAGCATCTTAAGAAATCGTGTAACTAAAGAGCAAATGGACAAGAAAGCAATCATTTAAACTCTTGTCAGCTAGCATATTGAGAAATCATGTAACTCGAGAGAAAATGGACATAAAAACTTAAAATTCTTTTCAAGGTCTTTATATTACAAAACATAATGAGCATGATGCAGTCAGAACAGATTATCAACTTATTATCCCAAAATCTTCAATGATATTAGAATACATCAAACTCTTTAAATAACATCAAACAGTAACAACATTGTAAATGAAACTTAAAGAAGGTTTGTTTTAGTCAAATGATTAAAATTTAAATCAAAGTACTTTCCTTGCTCAGACCCCCAGGTTCAAAATCCGCCATATACATGTTATTGTGTAATACGTTAATGTGGCCTACATTATTTAACTACTATATCCAAGACCAGGGTAATGTATCTAGGACCAGGATAATCCAAACAAGCTCAAAACTCAATTTGCGAAAAAAGATTAGCCAGTGCAAGCCACCACCATGGCACAACTATCGTTATTCTTAGTAAGATTGCATGGAGAGAAGTAACTGCTCTTACAACCCCAGGGTGTGAGAGATCTGGGGTGAATGTGTATACATACATGGACATACATGGATACTTGCATGCTCAAGTATCCATTGGAACGAGGGTTAAATTTTGTTTTACATTTTTTTCAAATCTCAATTAGCTTTTGGGTTCCAAGAGAAAGAAAAATGAGACAAATGCTAATCCAATCCCCATCACTCTCCGTTGCCGATGGGATTCTATGTTTTGATGCCACCTTCCTTCCTTAACTAATTGTATGATCCTTTATGACTCGTATCTTTCGGTTATCAATCCTGCCAGAAGTTCGAGGCGGCATGGGCATGCTGTATCTACCTATTCCCCTCAAAATCTAGCATGATTATCCCCCTCACGATGCCTTGGTAAGTTGAAGTCAACCTGGAACTAGGAAAGCTCACCGATCGCCATTCACTCTCTACTTTACCAACCTCAGAGAACCAAACCAATCCCCAAAGTGATCCGGAGCAAGCAAACCTTTTTCTAGATGCCGAGTTTCTACCTGCCAACAAGTGTGATTGCAGATGCAGGGTTTCTAGGGTTTATTAACTGCCTATACCAGGCTTTGTCCTCTGTTCAAAGTTGCTGGTGTAAATTTTTTTCCTAGAAAGATATCTTGGGTTTTACTACTAGTGGAAACTTGGGCGTCTATTCCGATGAAACTGAAATGTGTCATTTTGTTTTTCCTTCAAAGCTAAAGGTCCAACCTTTCGCTATTCTTGGTTAGGGTTATATTGATGAAGTTTTAAGTTTTAGTGTAAACACATTCAATTAACAGGGTTATATTGATGAAGTTTTAGTGTAAATATGTTCACTGGCAGACTTGTGTTTCATCAGTGAATATGAAAAATGTTTGGCCTTTAATTGATGACTACACTTGTCCAGTTTGATAATCGACAGACTTGTGTTTCATCACTGAATGTGAAAAATGATTTGCATTCTTAGAGACATACTCTGCTTTGACTTATAGTTGAGGACAAAAATTTCATAAATTATATATCATAAATATACACAGCTTTGACGTATAGTTGAGTACAAAAAAATCATGAATTATATATCATAAATATACACACGCCTGTGTATATTTATAGATAAGTAATTTAATTTAGGTTGATATATGAAGGTCAATTAATGATAAGTCAATTTACCAACTTTGATTTGGAGTAAATTATATTTAAGATTATGATTGCTTGGCTACTTCTTAAACCATTACATGATGGATGTTTTAGGGGTTAAAGAAAAACATTAGTTATTGTTAATCTCAATTCATAATTGCTCAATCTCAATCCATAATTGCTTAATCTTGATCAACTCCAATTTTTATGGAGAATTAGATCAACTTTCTACATGGTGAATCATCTTTTATTTAGGATATTATTAATTAATTACGCCGAAAGGCGTACACCTATTGACAATGGGCCGATTGCATAAGGGTTTAGTGCTTAATAAGTTTTCTATGGACATGATTAAATATAGCTGGAATATTCTTAGTAGTCACAAAATAAATGGCTGTGATTTCAATCATTAACTTCCTAGCTATTATAAAGACATTAGTTTATGTGTTTACTTTTTTACATTTACCTAATCATATTTAAAAATTACTTTGATAGCTAACTAATTGCCACTTAAGTGATTAACATAAATAAAAATATTAACACCAGATAAATGAAGCCCAACAGTTTATTTGTTAATAGATAATAAAATTTAATATATTCTTTTAAAGATTCATTTCATCTTGTCAGCCTTTCGGCGTTCACCATCAGCTATTTTGCTGCTGTCCTAGTGGCATTGACAATTAATAACTTATGGTTATTTATTAGATCAATCAAGGGATAATTGGAGAAACCATGTAGATTTAGGATATTATTAATTATTGACATTGACAATTAATAACTTATGGTTATTTATTAGATCAATCAAGGGATAATTGGAGAAATCATGTAGCCAAGGCATGTTGTCTCAAGGGAGGTCTCGAGGGAGGCCATAGATCTTAGTTCAAATCCTTTAATCTCTCCGGGTTATTTGTTTCCATTGTGGTTGGTGTTTGAGCCTTGTTCCATCCAAAGTTTTTCGGAAAAGCAAAGAGATTTTCTTTCAAAAATATTGATCCATAGAGGATTACTTCCACCAAAACAAACCTTTCCACTAATATTTATGTAAATCTATATTTTTTTAACTAAGTAATATTTCTTTAAATTTCATTTAAAGAGAATATTTTAATTAACCTTTAAAATAGTGGTGATTGGATATCATTGGAGAATAAAAGAGATCACTTTACAAAATATTAATACCATAAAAAATGATATTACATTTATTTATATTTAAGGAAATATTATGGTGTGGTAAGCTTTTAAGAATAAGAGAAAATAAAGATAAAAATACTATAAAGAGGTCATTAATCCTAATCTATAATAACAATATGTTTTTTGTTATATTAAATTTAAAAAAAACATATACATTGATAAAACCATGAAAACCAATCTTATTTATTTTTTTCTTATATATGAAAGGTTGTATGAAATTTAAATTTTTGGAGTATAATAAGAAACAAAGTAGGATGAAAAATAAACATGGTTCCATGTGGTGGAACAGGGGAAAAATGCATTTATGCATGATGATCCATGATTCTCACAATGAGCACCAAACCAATTTATATTTAATCTATACTTTTTTTGGGCAGAACTTTCAAATTTTCATCAATATTTAGAAAGTAAGACAATTTCCTACTAGCATTAAATTAAATTCATGGCGTTGTAAATATTTAAACTTTTTAAATTATAAAATAAATAATGAATATTTATAAAAATAGTATGATAAAAGGTAGTTTGAGAGTTGGTTGGGAAGAGGTAAACCTAGTTTGAACCTTGAATATAAAAGGGGTGGTGGCATAGTAGCTTATTGTTTTAAGTCTCATAGCAATGTTGAGGAATCACTAGTCCAAGAGTTTGAGTAGCTCTTGCTTCGTTTCCATTGATTGATTGAGCACACACAACCCACTTGATGTGTCATGCATATTATTTTAAATAATTTCTACTATTTATTTTGAATAATGCTAAAAAGAGGTGGCATTCAATTGGATTCCATAGATATGATAAATTTCACTTTAAGAAGTCTAAGCTACTCTAATGGGGACATGTAAAATTGGTTGCCTTCTATCCTCTTTGTTAAGTGTTTAAACTCTTTGAATCCAATATTGTAGATAACCTACATAGTTCTTTTAGAACTTGGTTTTAAATTATTAGAAGTACTTGGTTGTAGGTTATGCTAGTTTTGATTTATTTTGTTTGTAATGTAAAATGTTTAAAACACAACAGCCAATGCATATAGGTACTTATAAGTATTTTTAATATCAAAGAGTGAGAATTAATTTTTGGATTGGTATCAATCCTAATAATAGAGTGAGGAAATAAACTTTTGGATTTTCATTGATATTGGTATCAAAGTAAGGGAGCTAACTGTTGTATTGTATTGATTTTGATTGTTGTATTGATTTTTATGGTATTACTAAAGAGACTTAACAAGATTGTAATTAAGAAGAAATCTTAAAGACAATAGTGATGTAAATGTGACAAATGGAAGTAAAAGGCCCTCTAGTTAAGAAGACATCCTAAAGCCAACAATGATGTAAAGAGAGTAAGGAGTCAATAACCTTGTAATTAAGAAAGTATAAAAATGACAAAGACAACAATAGAGAATCACTAAGCTTGTAAGTAAGAGGGCATCACAAACGCAATAATATAATGATGTTAGTACCAAAGTAAGAAATAAAGTTAAATGCTAGTTTTTTAATTCATAATTTTAAATGACTGTATAGCTTCAGGGTCACAGTGAGAGCATGCTCAGGTTTAAAATTACCCTTTAATAAGATTCATTTTAAAATATTTCATAATTACGCTTTTTTAACATTTCAACATTGTTCCCCATGTAAGGTTACTATATTCTTTGTTTTTTGTCTTTCATTTAATTTTTAACATAGAGAGATACCAATGTGAGAATGAAATCTGAAAAAAGGGACATTGGTCGATAAAAAGAGTCATACCAATGTGAGAAATAAATCCGAAAAAGGGACATTGGCCAATAAAAAAATGGTGCTTGTGGTGAATTGCATAAGTTGTAACTGTTTTTTATGTTTCAACATTGTTGTTAATGTAAAATTATTATATACGTTTTTTTCTTTTTCTTTTTACATCATTTTTAACATATAGATGCAATCATAATAACATGGAATAAAATCTTTGACAAAGGATATGCAATTTGGACTTTTAGTAAGCTTGCAATTAAAACATAATCACAAAAATGTGGACCAGAAAAAGTAAGTTGTATTAGCATGGAACAAATTATTTAGTAAGGGACATACCACTTTGATTTTATGTAAAATCTCAATTAAAAAGGCCACATAAAGAATGAGACAACAAAGCATATAAAGAATGAGACAACAAAGCATATAGGCACTGCCAAACAATGTTAGTACTAGAGTAAGGTAGGATCTTCAAAGCACACATTAAGGATTAAAGGGATGCATAAAGCACACAGAGACCTCTAGGTAATATTAAGATTAGAGTGAGGAAGGATCCACAAAGTATACAAAGAAGGGGACACACAAAGCACAAGGAAAGGGGCACACAAAGCACAAGGATTGACAAAATGAGTAAGGAATGGAATTGACAAAGTACAAGTATTCGCAAACGAATAATAAATGGGATCCACAAAGCACACATAAACCTTAAATGAGAGGAAGGATCATGAAAGTGCATCAACACCTCTAGGAATTGTTAGCACCACTGTGAGTTAAGGTCTACAAAGAACACAAGGAAGGGGACCTAAATAAATCAATGATCCACACAACAAGGGGTTTGACTTGTAGACAAAATGGGGGAGGATCCTTAGAATATTGACCTTTCTACATTGTCCAAGGAAATGAAAAAGAAGGAAAAACTAAAGAATAAGAGCCTGGTATAAGGAAAGATAATCACCACTTAATTTTCTTACAAGTGAAGAAAAGGAGGGGGTGAAAGAGAAGGAAATGGGTCATCAAAGTGCACCGACACCTCTAGTCATTGTTAGCACCAAGGTGAGTTAAGGTCTACAAAGAACACAAATAAGGGGACCTACATAGATCAAGAATCCACACAAAAATGGGTTATGGGGGAAGATCCTAAGAATATTGACCTCTGTATATTGTCCAAGGGAATGACAAAGAAGGAAAAGCTAAAGGATAAGAGCCTAGGATATGGAAACACAGTCGCCACTAAATTTTTTTACAAGCAAAGAAAATGAGGGGGTAAAAGAGAAGGAAATGGGTCAAGAAGTTCTAACGATTGATCAATTCAAGGTGATTTATAATGACCTAATAATCCGATTGAGGAGTGTATGGAGGTGATAATTGAAGCGATTAGATATGTGTATAAATTAAGGTGGCTTGTATGGAGGTGATAATTGAAGCAATTAGATATGTCTCTAAATTAAGGTGGCTTGACTAAGATAGTGTAGGAAAGTAAATAGAGCTAAAATGAAAAGGGAGTTTCAAATTTATTCACCCCTTCGCTTTGGTGCATGTTATCGTAGGATTTGTACTTATGCAAATCCCAACACAAGACCCCAAATTTTGCATAAGTATGGAAGATCCTACCACTATCACCTGAGTAAGAACTTCCTTCGTTTTAGTGAAGGAAGAGGTCCACCATAAGGGAGGCTTCCTTGGTGACCTCGAGGGATCAAAGTAGGAAGTATAGTAGCGAAGCCTACCACCCCCTCTCTTGATCACCTAAAGATTGGTCTAGGTCAAGGTAGTAGAAGAGATATGAAGTTGTTTGAGTACTTGCCCATAACAAGAACACTTTACAACATATATTTGATTATTTCCAAGTCCAAACATGCAATTAATACCTCTTCAAGACACTAGACAAGATAAGTTGCAATGGTTGTTATAATTTTCCAGCAGTAAACAATGATATAACAACAGTAAATGAATTATAACAACAACAATTAGTGTTAAAAATGCAAAAAATTACCATTAAAACTTAGTGCATACACCCACTAGAATAATATCTAATTGTTTAAGGCAATTTATGAACAAGTTAAGCCACCAATAGATAAGTGTAGGCAACAAACAACGATAATTTAGATGGCTGTAGAAAACTTTGTATAATGACAACAAGTTATTGGACAAGTTTGCCAATGTTAGTGTTATGCAGGTTAGTATAATGCTTAAGAGAGTTGAGAGAATGAGTTTGTCAAAGAATTCACCATGAGAATGCTTTAGAACTAGTTCCTTTTAAGGGTTATGGAGTCATATAACAACAAATGCAACTAGCCTTGGATGATGGCCTACTTGAAGCCAAGAGGTAGGATTAAAAATCGAAGGTGCTATGACATTAGGACCTTAGGGTTTGAGTCTTGAGGATAAGGACTTCTAGGGTGTAAGCACATTTGGGTCCTAGAAACCGTTTCTCCCTTCTTGTAGCTTGAACTGGGTCAAAATCAAAGAGTCTAGGGCTAAAATCCTAAAGTGTCAACACTTTAGGGCTTTAGGAGTCTAACCCTAGCAATGATTCTTTCATAAATTTTGGAAAAACGCTACCTTGTGAGAGGAAGAAGCACTTATGTTCCTCTCCTAGGGTTTCATCAACCAAGATGTCTAGCATGAAATAACAAATTTACCATGAAACATTAATATCATAAGAACAAAATTGCAGAAAATTCACTTACTTCACTACTACATATTGAAAAATTTGTGACGACCACTTGTGATGAAAGTACTCTTTCCTCGCAACATGCAAGAGGAAAAGTTCAATTTTTTTAAATCCTCCCCGTATTCGTCGATATTTCGACGCATGTACTTTGACTAAATTAATATGGTCAATGTTCGTCACAAGAGCGACACATGTATTTTGTTTAAATTAATATGGTCAACGTTCATCACAAGAGTGACGACTCACCTAACGTTAAAAATGACAAATAAATAGATAAAGGAAAAGAAATATTTTTAGGTCATTGTCGTCGCAATTGTGACGATTGTGACCTAAAATTAGACTATAAATATTCGACGATTTAAAGATGTTGCGTCAATTTTGCTATAACAATGACGGTTCCGAAATGGTATTTTTGTGCGGAAGAATGCCGCAGAATGTTGTTAGAGGTGGGGAAAAAGTAAAGCGGGTGAAAAGGGTGATGGTAGATGTTTATTGCCCTAGTAAAAGATGTTGCCTCATATGTCCCGTAAGAATTTTAATAGCAACAATTACAAAACATTGTAGGAAATATGGGCACATTGATGGCAGATCGAATGAATATCGACCCATGGTAATTAGCTATATATTTATTATCTTTTTTTATTTTTGTCAATTTTATATAAAATTATATATATGTGTATATATATTGTTTGAATGTTTGTTATAGTATAAACTAATTTTGCATGATTGTTTGTAATTACAAAGTTAGAGTTGTCCTCTAACTTTCCGTAGAATAATGCACCAAGTATTAGTAGAAATGATGTTGTACAAGCTGAGGAACATCATCATGACCAAGCAAATGAGGATCTCATGGAAGAAGATGATGGGAAGAATCAAGTTAATGATCCCATGGAAGAAGATGATGGGACAAATCAAATGATCCAAGATTTGTTTTCGCAGTCGGATGAGGATGGGAAAAATGATGGTATTTATGATGAACCTCTATTAGAAAAGACAAATAAACGACTTAATGAAGGATCAAGAGAATAATTTGTCAAACACTTGTATGAGACAGATACTAAGGTATGTAATATGTTTCATCTCATATTATACATAAATGTTGATTTTTTTTCTATTTGTTTTTAGTGTTAATTAATGTGTAAAATAAGAATGAAATTTTTAAGATTAATATTCTTACATTAACTAGTTATTTTTTATGTTGTAGATTGTTAAGTGAATTTTTGTTACCATCGTCAAATATTTTACCTCGCACATATAGAGGTTTGCATGCCATTATGAAAGATATTAGAATGGATTATCAAACTATAGATGGATGTTCTAATGACCATATTATATATTATGGACAACATGCTTCGAAAACAGAATGTCCGCAATGTCTTATCAGTAGATATCGAACTGATCATGTAACAAAAAGGGTGCCTCGAAAGTTCTTCATCATATTCCCATAATTCCACGTTTGCAGTGATTGTTTAGGTGTGAAAGAATAACACAATTTATGGATTACCATGCACATAACATAAGTGGAGATGGTGTTTTTAGAATGTCTGCTGATGGTTCTACATTTAGGGAAATTGAGAAAAATGGGCAGATTTCAAAGATGAATCTCGCAATGTTAGGTTTTCATTGGCAGCTGACGATGTTAATGCATTCCGAGAGTTTAGGTCTATTTACTCAGTGTGGCCTATTTTTGTTATCAACAATAACATTCTTCCTTGGATGTCAATAAAGAGGGAGCACATAATGTTGACAATGATTGTTCCAGGTATTTGTTACATTAATTGTTTGAATTTAACATTTTCATTTGTTTCAATTTTTGCATAATATCTTTTGTTTATTTATTTAATTGTATATATTACATGATATCTTTCCTATAGTAATTATGTGTAATTTCAAACGATTAGGTAAGTACCAGGTTAAAGATATGAATGTATATATCGAGCCTCTTATCGACGAGCTACTAAAGATATGGGTTGGCATCACAATGTATGATATATGTAAACCAATCGGGGAGAAGAAATTTAAATTCCATGGAATACTTTTATAGACAATTCATGATGCCCCTGGACTAACACATTTTTGTGGTATGTAGCATTCTAATATTGCTCTTTAATACTATATAATATTTTAATGTTATCATGGTGCATGTTCAATTTTTAATTAATCTCATCGTATAATTGACATTAATCCATTTGTTGCAGGTCTTCAAACAAAGGGTAAATTTGTATGTCTAGTTTGTGGCCCTAAGAAGAAGTATTGTCATTCAAAAAATTTAGGAAAGATGGTGTTTGATGAGTATAGGTACCTTCTTCGTAAGAACCATAGGTATCGTACTACTGAAAAACATCTTTTCAATGGGAAAGAAGATACTAGTTTAAAACCACGAAGAATGACACCTCACCTATGGAGGTTGGAATATAATAGAAATCGTCAAGGTACTCAATTTCATAATGTATCGTAGATCATGTAATGTTTTGAATGTTTATTTTAATCATTGAA
>JASDQU010209682.1:7070-27941 GCA_032191745.1 Picea mariana
ATTATCTTGTTACATATGTTTTTTCTTTCTGGTATTTAGTTTCTCAGACAGTGATTGGATGCTCACATGGTTAATGTATTAGTACTAGGCCTATGGTATAGAGTAATTGTCTACATGTTGAGCAGTGGGTTATCCCAAGATTAACCTCTTCCCCAGTAGTTAAAACTTAATCCTGTTAATTGTCAAGTTGGCTTATGTTGTCTTGCATCTCTCATATCAGCCCCACCCAACAGAAAATACAGAAGAGAGTAGTCCTAAATAAAGTAAGAGCCTTCACAAAGAAAAATAAAGTCCATTGATAAATTGGTCAGATCGCAAGATCTGGAGAACCATTCCATTTTAAATGCTGTAGAGTCTAATTTAGCCTCGATGGAAAGTTTGGCTCCTACTGTTGAGTCGAGGGATTTAGGTCCCATCAACAGATTTGAAACTAGAAGGAGGGCTTGAGAATGAATGGTTGAATATATATTTTATCTATCATTTCAAATAGCCTACAGATTCATAACAACCCATATGCATGGATAGTTTGTCACAAGACAACCCACACATGTTGAGAATTCCCAAAATGGATAACTCTTCCCAGCTCGAAGAAGAACCTTTTCACCCTGAAATACCTTACGCCCTTCCTCACAAGAAAGTGAATCAATTCAGAAGAATCAATAGAGCCTACACCCAACAGATCGGTGTGATGTCCTTAGCTCCCATCCTCCCTCAAAGAAAACAACAAAGAAAACCAGTGGTCAACACTCCTGACAAATTTTTCGTACACTTCGTAGAAGACTTAATATATTTTGTGATTACCTAAATCCAAGAACCTCTCGATCTAATACCCAAAATGCTAGCCACCGATTTCCCCGAGCCAAACAATTTTTCGGAAAAAGAAGAGTTTGACTCAGACTCCAAATATATGGAGGATAATAATAACCATGAGGAAGAAAGGGATATATTGCTTCAGAAAAATCAGCCTTGGTTGGCCAGAGATGCCATGGTTGTCCCTGGACAAGTACATAATCTGCCCTAGCATCCAGTGAAACTACTTCCCAAGTACGACCCTAAAACTTCAGGATTACCTGAAGATCACATCAAGAAGTTCATACTCGTGATTAGGCTTATGAACGTTCAACATGAAGACATAGTCTGTAGACCCTTCCCCTACACATTTTAAAATTCATCTTCCACGTGATATTTCAACTTTCCAGTAGGGTGGATAACTAGCTGGACCGAGTTCCAGAAAAAATTTCTAGATACGTTTGCAAAAGAAACCACGACGGGGGCCCTGATGGAGGAGTTGTTCGCAGCCACCATGAGTCTGAAAAAAAGGGTCAAATATTTCAATCAAAGATTCACGACCACCTTAAAAAAATTCCATCCCGTGGAGAAACTAACCCAAGAGTTACAAATCGAGGTTTTCGCCAATGCGCTCCCAACTTCTATTTCTATGTTTGTAAAAGGAGCCACTAAGCAAACCCTGGCAGAAAATTTTGAAGAGGACAAAATGATAGAATTCCATATGAAAGGATGTAAATAAGGCTAGGTCTCTCTAGTAAAGAAAGAAACCCATCACCCTCCCAGGAGGGTACTTCTTCTGACTAGACCTCCAAGAAAACTGGTTGAACAGACTCCCGACAAAGGTAATGGTGATATAGAAGATCTACAATGCATAGTTAAGAAATTATCGAACAAAATTATAGACATGAAGAGAAATGTGGGGGAGGGAAACCAAGGCCAAAGGCCCTACAAGGCTTTATTTAAAAGAAACCTTCCTTTTAAAGAAATTGAACCCCCCCTACTAACTTGAATATTGATCTAGGGAATGTCGTGTCTGATTCTTTCTGTACTTACCATCACGAGAACCACTCTGAAAGAGACTGCCCCCAATGGGTCCACGCCATGAATTTAATGGATAATAGATTTCTAGACAAAGTCTCCCTGACTGAACAACCAAGCAATTCAACCATGAATATTGTTGACCAAGAAGAAGTGGACCCACCATGAGATACAACCATGCTAATATGGGATCCCGACCTGATCATGCCTTCTGATGATCTGTTTGAGTCTCGAGAACAACCCGTGGAATTTTTGGTGATACAAACTCGCAGAAAGGGGGCACCTGGGTTAAAAGATACCGATTCCACCCGAGACTTGCAAAGTAAATTAACTCTTGATCGCCCGAAAACATATTTCCCCCTCGATAAAAATTCTATAATCATCCATACCCAAGGATCACCCATATTAGATTACAACGTGGCTGAAGATTTGAAGAAACTAAAGGAAAATATTTCTATTATGGACATATGCATGATCCCTCAACAGAAAGAATTTATGTTATAGGCATTGAACTCCGCGAGAAATACGACAGCAGGCAATGGCCCAGAATTTTTTTTGACTCACGCAGACCCGGTGGGAAAACCAACTGTGAACACCTACTCGAGAGATAGAAAGGAAAATCCTTTTGTCCCACCGTTCCTCTTAACGTTTGAAGTATTTAATAGAAGCCTTCACAACTGTTTGGTAGATTCTAGAGCATCCTCCAACATCATGCCCTTGTCTATCTGTAGAAAATTAAATGTTGTTCCTCTTAAGAGCGATAAACATTTCATACAACTGGACAGAACCCAGGTCAAGGTCATAGGAGAACTCAGAGACGTGATGATCAGAATATCAACACACCCCACGTTTGTGCAAGTGATCGACATTATTGTAGTAGATATCCCAGAGGCATATGGGTTATTACTGAGTCGATATTGGTATGAGAAGATAAATGGTTACTTTAGTACAGATTGGGCACACCTTTGGCTACCACTGAAGGGATACAAGAACATGATCAAAATTGATAGGGAGAGATATCTAAAACATACGGTCATTGATTTAGAAACCCCTAATGAACCCCTGTCCATAGATTTTCCCATATTGGGAAATTATTCTTGTGACTCTTACTTTGGAAACTTCACTCCCCTCTTGTCTGATGTCCCTCTTACTCAAAAATCCGAATTGATTTTCCAAGACAAATCGCCGATACTGACAGGAGACACCCTCTTCTGCCAAAACGTGGTGCTAGGACTTGCGAAACAAGAGGTCAGGGAGCAAGAAACTGATAAGATCAATGAAAACAACGATCCTTGTTCACAAATTTGGACCCTCTATTTTGATGGATCTAAATCTCAAGAAGGGTCCGGAGAAGGATGCATCCTCATCGATCCTATTGGTAAATGTCATTTCTTGTCTTGTAGGATAGAGTTTGAATGCACCAACAACACTGTCGAATATGAATCTCTAGTGCAAGGATTGAGGAAAGCCATAGATTTGGGGATCAAAGGATTGAGAGTTTTCAGGGACTCTGAAATTATTGTTAGACAAGTACTAAATACTATACATTACAATTCTCCTCATCTGAAGAAATATCCGCAGGAGGTGCATAAGTTAATAGAACACTTTGAAGCTTTTAACATCAATCCAATCCCCAGAACAAAGAATATTCTTGCTGACCCCTTGGCCACAACCGCCTCTAGGCTATCACCTTTAGAAGATTATGAAGCCTACCGATTCACTATAGAGCTGCTCTACAAACCGTCGGTACCTAATAACATTTCTAATTGGAAGGTCTTCAAAGGAGATGAACAAATCATAAACTTCTTGACTAACCAAGACAATTTCAAAGATCTTGCTATTGACGATCAATAATTCCAAGAGTTGTCAACAAAAACCGATCCTCGGATGGGACGACTTGCGGATAAATCAAAGGGTCACATGATAAAAAAAGGGACAACCAATCTAGAAAATCTTTTTTATCTCAAGGAGCAATTTAAGGGACCCAAAAATGAAAAGACTGGTATCTCTTGTCCCTTGCATGAAACTATAAATCTTGGGACCCCATAGAGTCCAAGGAATGTGAATCTAGGAAAGACTATGTTTAAAGAAGAGAGGAAAGACTACCTCAAATTATTCATATAATACAAGGATGTCTTCACGTGGTCCTATAGGGATTTGAAAATGTATGATACCCACATCATTCAACACACCATCCTTTTAAAACCAGAATTAAAACCTTTCCAGCAGAAGCTCCGAAAGTATCACCCATCCCTGAAACCTCTTATGTATTAGAAGTTAAAGAATATTTTATATTCCAAGATCATTTTTCAGGTTAGACATTTCGCTTGGGTAGCTAATCTTGTCCTGATGAGGAAAACTTCAGGAGAGATTCGCCTTTGTGTAGACTTTAGGAACCTCAACAGAGCTTCAGAAAAAAGACAATTACCCAGTCCCACCAATGGAGCAACTCTTCCAGACCATGTCTGGCTTGGAGATCTTCTCTCTACTAGATGGTTTCTAAGGTCATAACCAAGTCCTTGTTTCAAAGGAATATCATTTGAAAACCACTTCCCAAACCAAATGGGGAACCTTCGCTTACAAGCGCATGCCTTTTGGGTTAATTAACGCAAGAGAAACCTTCCAAAGAGCCATGGACATGGATTTCAAGGGACTAATCAATAAATGCGTGGTTGTGTATCTAGATGACATAACAATGTATTCGAAGAAAAAAGAAGAGCACATCCAACACTTAACTCAGATTTTAGAGAGATGTAGGAAGTACGGTATATCCTTAAACCCTAAGAAAACTATATTCACTGTCGAGGAAGGTAAACTGTTAGGTCATATTATATCTCAAGAAGGGATTCACATAGATCCATAAAGGATTAAAGCCATAGCTCAACTACCCTTACCCCATAATAAGAAATCTATACAGTCCTTTTTCGGGAAAATCAATTTTGTAAGAAAGTTCACGCCCGACTTCACAGAAATCATCAAACCCTTACAAAACATGATTCAAAAATATGTAGAATTGAAGTGGGATGATAAGTAGAAGGACACCTTCAATAATATCAAGGCTACCATTTCCCGGGCTCCGGTGTTGCGAAGCCTTGATTTCAATAGAGACTTTTCCCTTTATACTTTCGCCTCTGATCAATTGTTGGTTGTAGTCTTGACTCAGAAGGATGACAAAAACAACGAAGCCCCGATATCATTTATGAGTACTAATATTCAAGGAGCTGAGCTCAATTATCCTGTTCTCGACAAACAAGCCTATGCGGTTTATAAGGAAGTAAAACACTTCCAGTATTACATCCTCAAGAATCACACTAAAGTAATTATGTCACACCCTGCAGTTCGATCCTTGTTTACCCAACAAGAAATGGGGGAAAGAAGAGGGAAATGGATGGCGGTAGTCCATGAATTTGATCTAGATATAAAACCTGAAAAACTAGTAAAAGGTCAAGGGTTGTGTAATCTTGTAGTCGAAGCCCAAGATCAAGTAAATGAAGATCTCAGATGGGAGAATGAGATGGCATTATGGTGTGGTGAAATAACATATATCTCCCCAATATACGTTTCTTGGTATAAAGAACTAACTTATCTTCTACATCACAGGACTTGTCGTGAAAACCTCAATCCCAGAGAAAGGAGAGCCCTGAGATTAAAATCTACGCAGTATTGTCTTATAAATTCGATTCTCTTCTGGAGCAATTACGATGGGGTACTATTAAGATGTATTGAATGAGGAGATGCAGACAAAGTCCTGAATGAACTCCATGATGGCGTCTTCAAGGGACATTTTGCAAGAAACATTACCGCTCATAATATTCTCAGAGCCGACTATTATTGGCCCACCTTGTTCAAATACGCTCATACTTATGCCAGGAACTGTAAAACTTGTCAAACGAGTGCTAGAAAGGATAAAAGAGAGGTGGTCCTGCTCCAACCTATTACTGTCTCTCAACCTTTCGAGCAATGGGGGCTAGATATCATAGGAGAAATCACACCTATTTCCTTGAAACTGCACAAGTACGTTCTTACTTCCACCGACAGAATGGACAGAGACCATTCCTCTGACTCATGTGAAGGAGAAGGTGGTGATCCAATTCATAGAACAACAGTTGATCACAAGATTCAGTGTCCCCTCTATTTTGGTCTTCGATAACGTAGCTTACTTTTCTTCGACCCTATTGATAGAGTTTTATTTGGACAAAGGAATCGTAATTAAATACTCAACAAATTACTACCCCCAGGGAAATGGTGTGGCTGAATCAACTAATAAAAACCTAGTAAGGATATTAAATAATACAGTCACAGATAACCAAAGAAATTGGCATAATCTACTCTATAATTCTCTATGGGCCGATAGGGTCACACCTAAGGAAGCCATAGGAAATTCCCCATACTTTCTGGTCTATGGGCAAGAAGACATCCTCCCAAATGGACTCTATCTCTTGTCTTTTCAGCTGGCCCAACATTCCAACGAAGAACCCTTATTGGCCATGCAACAAAGGATTAACACTCTGCTTATGCTAGAATAAGAGAGAGAAAAGGCTAAGTCAAAATTCCCAGCTCACCAACAAATAGTGAAAAGATGGTTTGATAAGCATAAGGCTAAGGAAAATAATTTTGAAGTAGGAGACTTAGTTCTGAAGTGGGACAGAGCAAATGAACCTAAGGGGAAACATTATAACTTTTAGAGTCTATGTCTTGGACCTTTCCAGGTAGCTGAGAAGATTGGAGCAGGAACTTATCAATTACAGAACCTGATGGGAGAAACTGATGCCCTCCTAGTAAATGGACAAGCCCTAAAACAATACTTCTACTAAAATTAAATTAAAAAACAAAAAAAAAAATCGGGTCATGGGTCAGGTCCATAGGAAACGAAGGAGGAACAAAGATTCTTCTTTCGCCTAGTGAATCACCATTTGTTGAGCACTCAACACACCCTAAAAGTATATGTTCATTTTTTACTTTTGGGTACCACTTGATCCTTTACATTGTTTATTTTTCCTTCAGTATGAAATTGATACCTATGCTTATTTCTTATGTTTCATGCTTAAATTTTCTAAATTTTTCCTGAACATACAACAAAGAATCATCTTAATCATTAAAGGATCCTTAATAAGCTACTTAGGGAATCAACACACTAAATATTTCCCTAACACGCTCAGGAGTTCGGCATTGGTAAACGTTAAAGGTGATGAAAGTCGTTTGAGGGGTTTAAAATAACACAAAACACCGATCTTCATCGGCGTCGGCAGTCAAAAGTCTTTATTTTTACGATTGACGGGGGTATCGCCAAATACCAACCCATTTGGATTCGATGGGAAAAATAAAAGGTAAGTGTCACGCAAAGAGGAAATTGGTATCATTGATAGCCGACACCCGAGGCAATTTTGGCACCAAAGAGTTACAAAATAAAATACACATTAAAATTTTACATTTAAATTGTCGATCCCCGACGCCACTTAAGTATAGATAGTCACAATATCTTCCTCCTTTAGTGATTTCGACGTAAGTAGATCCCTTAAGTGCAATCCTTACCCACCATCCAAATGCTAAATTTGTGTTCAAATATTTTAAGTAACCCCGAGTTAATAAGCCATGTCAGCGTCGATCAATATCGGGAGCTTTAGAGAAAACATATCAACAATTTCACATTTGCAAAAAATTACAATTATAAAATCACATAATCTACGAAAAAATGGATAAAGGAACACAGTTAATTTACATCCAAAAGGGAACGTGATACATTCAAGGAGCTTCAAGTTTTTCATGTAATTAGAAAATTTCTCGCCAAACTTGGGCTACATACAAACAGATATCGTCGAAGTCTTTATTAACAGATCCATTCATAGTGAGACTAAAAAACTCTTACAACAAGAGGGAAGACATGTTAAGGGTCACTGTGGGGAACCCAAGGCAGGGGGGTCACCCATTATGCATCTCTTGTGCGTGCACCCTCTCCCGGACTGCTTCTCACACCATGTAACATTTCCTTTTCCTTGTTCGCTACCATCCTCTGCACCTCGTGCAACTGCACAATTGTGTCTTGAGATTCTCAAAGATGTCTCTAGAGCCAAAATGTTCTTCCTTCGTGACCCTATGATGTTGATATCCCCTTGTTATTCGCTGACAATTGGCTCCGCAACTCCCTATTTTCTTGATAGAGTTCAGTTATCGCGATCCGGGCTTTCTCTAACTACTGGATGGGACTCATAACGAGAGAACCCAATCCTATTTCCCTCCCCTTTCATCCCTTGCTTCCTTTACTTACAGTATCCCCAAGCCCCAATGAGTTAGTAAGCACTGTAGACCCTTCAACGACTGGATATACACTCAGCTCATCTCGGGAGCGATCTCCCTCCCTTTTTCTCATGTCTTTCCTGGGCCTCCTTATTCTCTATGGTGTCCACGCCTCTGGGGGCACAGACCCCAGCATACCTCTTTCAGGCATACTTCCCTCCACCCCAACTTCCACTAGAGGCACCGACATCTTCCCCGAGAAAATTCTTGTACCTCCTGTCGAAGCTTCAAAGACACTGGGAGCTAATAAGAAGGAATCCCAAGTGCGTTGGGGGTTAGACCTGGCATTCCAACTACCTTGCAAACCCTGTCCCTTGTTAGGGGAGGATTCCATAATGAAATGACATGGTTGCTTGGATGCCTGCAAGTGATAAGGACCACTGCGTCGAGTCTCGCCTGAATAAACACACAAGATCAACGTCATAGAGGCACAAACTAGATGTATGCGTAGAATTCCCCACAGAATTCCTAGAATTTATAGCCAAACAAATAAGAAAACCAGAGCATGCCAAAAGAACACTCATGCTTCGTGACGATATTCCTTTAAGACTTATTGTGTCACAGTTGCTCGTCAGATGCAATCCAGAACGCTTAAAGCGTCATCGAATAGATTTCCAGAGAATGTGCAGTACGATCGTTCCAATTTCTTTAAACTCCCCGGCTCCCATTATTGACGAATGATAGTTGACACACTTGGTGATACAGGTTCTGGAGGCATTTAACGACTTCCTTACTACGGTACTCGACCTTCTGGGAGCATACACACATACTCTCAACTTTGGCGTCTTTTCCCGGTCCCAAAGGTCGAGCAGCCACTATGATGGTTCCAATGCATGTATCCACCGTACTCGGTTTACCATGCTATGGAGCAATGACATGACTTGTTTAAACTGAAGAATAGTGGCGGCGTGGATGAAAGACAATGCATGTAATTTGAAGGAGCAACCGGGATCACGTAAGTATTGAACGGTCAAGAATAACGAGCTTCACAGGTACGCACTAATCCATTATGTTTGTTAGTACCTTATGTCATATCGCTTGATCGCTAAACTATCTCAATCCCGCTTGCAGGAACGATTCCCTAATCCCCGAAAAATCTTACTCCGCGATCTTGCCAATAAACCCGAAAGAAATGCCGAAGCATAATTGATAGAGTAATGAAGGAAGTAGGTCTCCCCGAATTTAACACCCCCAATAATTTCACTGATCTGAGTGACGTGGTCAAGCTACAGGCTGAACAAGATAAGCTATGGACCGAAGAGTTCTCAAAAATAGTCGATGCAAAGCCAGGGCAAGTGCAACAATTCACAGAACATCTGATCCGAGACCGAACCATGCTACAACAACTGAAATTCAGTTTAGTAAAGTATCGGGCGAATGCGGTAGATATCAGGGGAATATACATGGCCCCAATGGAACAACAAAGATTTCCATGGGCCCAAATTTGTGAAAAACTGTTTATCAGCTGGACTGAATATGAGAATAGTCATCCTTTCCAAGAAGTATCTCCAGACGACTGTTAAAGAAGATGTTAGAAGATAACACCAAGTGGTGATTTATGTTTTGTTTAGACTGCAATTAGTCATTAGTACCGATTAAAACTTTATATTATAAATAAGGACATCAGTCGATTAATCAAGGTTCAATGGTTGTTGTAAGAACTCCATTTTGTTTTAGGTTGTTAAGAATTATTTTGAGACTGCTATGAATTGAGATGTCCTTCTAGATCAAAGAAAAACTATTTTCATTAGATGCATGTGATTGGACATGGAGAAGAACTACTTTCTATCCTGTTTCATGAATGATGTAGTAATGAGTAAGAGCAATTAATTTTGTTGTCAAGTTATCTCGTGAAATGTCTTGATGTTCTTTGCTTTAATGTTGAAGATAAATCGTTGTGTTATTATGTAATGAATGGTTATGGTAGATGAATTATTTTTCTTACCATTATCTTGTTACATATGTGTTTTCTTTCTCGTAGTTAGTTTCTCAGAAAGTGATTGGATTCTCACATGGTTAATGTATTAGTACTAGGCCTGTGGTATAGAGTAATTGTCTTCATGTTGAGCAACGATTTATCCCAAGCTTAACCTCTTCCCCAGTAGTTAAAACTTAATCCTGTTAATTGTCAAGTTGTCTTATTCTAGCTTGCATCTCTCATATTATCCCCACCCAGCATAAAATACAGAATATAATAGTCCTAACTGAAGGAAGAGCCTTCACAAAGAAACCCAAAGTCCATCGATAAATTGGTCAGATCACAAGATCTGGAGAACCATTCCATTTTAAACGTTGCAGAGTCTAATTAGGCCTCGGTGGCGATTTTGGTTCCTATTATTGAGTTGAGGGATTTAGGTCCCGTCAACAGGGTGGATGCAATTTGTACCTTAAAAATATTTATGAATACCCTATTGTTTTAGTTAACAACAAAATTCTTCTCATTACAAAAAATATTTTCACTATAACAAAAATTGAGTTTGAATTAAGTTCTTTGAAAAAAGTAAAGCTAAAGATATTGAAGGTTGTCAAACTAACCTTTTAAAGGTCGAAACATCTATTCTTGCTCCTCACATTCAAAACCTTTTTAATCTAGTAGTCAATGAAGGATTTCCTAAGCCTTGGAAGGAAATCCTTATTGTTTCTATTTTTTAAATCGGTGACAAAAATATTCATTCAAAACTACAAGACTATTATGGTAATCCCTCTTTTGGATAAGTTGTATATATTTAATGTTGGAGAAGAAGATTACCTAATGATTTGAAAGTCATGATAAGAGATATAAGGATAAAGATGGTTTTTATTTTTATTGACATTAGAGCACCTAATTATTCTTAGGATTATAGCCAATATTGTTGAAACAACAACGTTAATCTCCTGTGGATAGTTTTATTTATTTTAAAAAATATTTAATACATAATCCTTGGAAATAGTCTAAAGAGGAGGGTAGAATATATTGGGTTTCTTGTTGGGTTGAGATTTCTAGTAATAAGGTCATGCGAGAGGGTCATTTCCAAGTTTATAAATTAAGAGGGATGGTTAGATGAAACCAATTTTAATATAAGGGTTACGCAAGGTTGTCATTTGTTGCTTATTATTTTTGGTATTTATATCAAGAAAATTTAGAGGATTTACTGGAGGAAACAGGTTGTGTAGGAATGAATCTAGCATTATTATTCATCATCATCCTTCTACATGTGGATGAATTTAGAAAGCATCCTCTCTAACCTTGATAAAAATCTTAAAATTCTTAAATATTTATGTACTTGTTGTGGGATGTTTGTAAATACAAATAAAACAAAAGTAGTGATCATTATGTTTTGGCATTTGGATGTTTGTAAATACAAATAAAAAAAAAGTAGTGATCATTATGTTTTGGAATTTGGATGTTTGTAAATACAAATAATTCCACAATCTTCATACTGATATTTGAGATTGGACAAAACCTAATACAGCTTGACATGGATTGCTTTTGTAAAATCTACGAGACAAATTAAGTACAATATGAAAAATTGTCTCTTAGACTACCCAACCTACAAATATATTAGACATAATTTTGAAAACATTTGTAATAAAATGGAACTACATACCTTATTAACCCATAAAAATCGAAGCGAACTTCAAAATTTCATTTCTAATTTATTCAATCATAAAAATAACATAGAAAAACAAAGTAATTAATTTAGTTTTAAAAGTATGATATACCGAATTTGGTCTTGGTTGATTGCTTCTCTAATGGGATGGATGGATAGAATCAACAAGCTCAAAAAATCATTTAGGGAGATCCATTACACTCATGTTTATAGAGAGCTAAATAAGGAAGAAAAATTTCTCTCGAAAAAGGCATTGACGAAGACCAGAGGAAAGATCAAATACAACTTGTAGGTAGATGGAAATGAGGGCCCTCCCCTCTTTTTCAATATTTTCTAATTACTTAGCATCTTTTTTTTGGTCTTACTAGTCTACTGAGAATTTTGAGGACAATATACTCTATATTTTGCTTCTATGTTTTCTTCTTGTAGCATAGATTATAATGGAGCATAGATGGTTGTTTTCTCTCCATGAGATTCATGGGTTATATGCTACATTCTGGTTATAGTGTTGATGTAATGTAAGCTCTAGCTCAGAGACATATTTTGAAGCTCTTTAAAAAGTAAGGTTTTTTGGTCTTTGTCAAGAATATTGGAGGCATGCTATGTCAGCATGAACTATGAAGTTGATGAAAATGTGTACAAATTATATTTTCTAATATAAATGAGCAATTTTTCTGTTGAAAAAACAATCATCATCACATCATCATAAAACTTTATAAGTGTAGTGCCCCATTTGTTGTGACTTGTTTGAAAAATTGGACTTTATTATTTGAGGGAGTTTTCTTCAAAATGGCTTGGTTTAGTGACTTGTGTTATGAAGATAAACTCAAATGATTTAATTATTATGATTGGTTTTAAATTGGCATAATGAAAAATTCAAATGACTCTTATTTAAATGTTTATGCAAACATGGATGGATAAAATGTACATTGATATGAGGTAATTGATGTTATCATTTTATATGGTTATGGTACATGAAATGAATATATTTGTGGTGCAATTATTTTCAAATGCTACTTATGATTTGTCTAGTGTGACAAGGAAGTCACATGTGTACATTGACATGAGATTACATCAACATTGCATGGACTTTAGATTGATTTAGGATATGTTATGTGATTTATCATATGATTTAATTGTGAATATGGAAGCATTTGATGTGTTGAATTAAATGTGTGAAACCACAGGGAATGCTTTTTTATTAGTCCACAAATGGATAAATGGGGCTGTATGGAAATGTACATGGTATCATTAGGAGAGGAGGAACAACATTCCTATTTCCCCCCTAATAGCACTCTTTTTTTGTAGCCTAAGTTGAAAATCATTTAATGATTTTACTTAGAGGTTGCACATTACCATGACAGTGGGTTGTGGATTCAGTTACTCATGAGGTTTAGATAAGTGGTGAGAAAAAAGGAGGAATCCTTATTTCTCAGTGACCCTTATTCTCTCAACAAAAGAAAAAAAGGTTGGGTTAACAAGGTCTCAATAGTTGCACCATTCCCCTCACCAAGAGAGTTGGATACTTGAAGGGAATGTGTGAACAAGGCACCCTTGGTAATTACTAAAAAGTAACTCTTGAAGGGAATGGAGAAGCATGGAAAATTTGGCATCAATTAGTTATTGAGGATATATTGAGATATGGTTGATTAAGCATGTAAAATATTTTTGACTTAAAATGTGCATTTTAATTAATTTGTACATGAAAAGTTAAATGCATGATTCTAATTGATTTATTGAGCACATAGATTAGTACATTTCACAAATAAGAGAAACGAAATAGTTCATATAAGATCATTTGAAGATAAATTCATTTAAATTTGCATGAAATAGAAAATAAGTAATTGTTAATTACTAGTGCACCCATAAATAAAGGAGAATAAAGAGGAACAAAGAATTCAAATTCAAATAGAAGTGTGGGAAAAGAAAAGTGGGTTGTGATTTACTAAAAGGAGATAATAAATAACTAAAGTAGTGACTAATTGTGCACCCACTCAAATAGGAAATGAAGAGGAGATCAAAGGAACATCTAGGAGTAAAAATATGAAATGTGGTACTTGGGTGATGATCAGTCACTATTTTATATTTTTAAATAAGGAAATTACTTGTGCACTTATTCATGTGAGTGAAACATGGGTGGGTGAATAATAAGTAATCAATAAATTATAAAATCACAATTTTTCATGAGATGGACAAGTGGTTTTGGTTACAAATCCTATAAATGGAGGCTTGAGCTAGAGATTTCATGAAAGAATTTGCACCTTAATGTTGGTTGGTTTCCATAATACTTAAATTTATATTGGTGCTTGTTGAAGAGTTTGGTTTATTGAAGAGTGTTCACGAGAGTCATTGGCCCTTGACCAAGTGTTGAGGATTCTTGGTCACGTTTGAACTAATTTTGGGACTTCGACAGGATTTTGAAGGTGGAGCGTAAGAAGAAGTGGAGATCATGGGATCTTCGCCCCTTTTAGGGTCCTTTTTGGGATTCAATATTATGTAATAGGTATGGGATGTCGGCCCATGGGTTTACCCATGCTTAAGCCTATTTTGTAAATTATAAATAGATGTCTAGGCGATGTAAGGAGAGGCATTTATGAGACCGAGAGGTCGATGAGATAAGTGTTGAGTGCTAAGTGCAAGTGTGGATTGTAGATGATTTGTGCATATTATGTGAGAATTGCAGAGCTAAGGGAAAGTGGTTGTAACATACTATGGAAGGCTTTGTGTTGTAACGCAAGGAAGGAGGATCTAGCGAGGTGCACAGATCTCCTGTCCTCTACGGAGTAGGATCTTGTGGTTTTGTGCATGTAGACGATTGACTAGAGATAATAAAGAAGAGAAGAGTTGGTGGACGTAGCCCTAGGGTGGGGTTGAACCATGTACATGTTGTGTTTCTATGCTTTGTGCGATGTATTGATGTGTTTATGTGTTTACTTTCTTAGTGCTTTAATATAGATAAATGATAGATAGATATGTTGATGCTTAGTGCTTTCTTAGTGCTTAATGATATGGTGGATGTTACATATGAATTATGAACATGTGCTTAGTGCTTGAATATAGTAGATCTGAATGAATACTATGTTGTGTTGTAATTAGGGTTTAACAATGTTGTAACTAAAGAACTGAATATTGATGAATGTTAACTACTGAGTGCTCTGTTAAGTGATTAGAATCATAGATCTGTGTCCTAGCTAAGGTTGTAGACACTAGAGTCCTACAACCACCCCTACCTCTACCTTGGTTGAGACTTCATCTGCTTCGCAGGTGTTGTCGAAAGGGCCGATAGTTAGGGTTTTGTTGGTGCATTGTTGTAGCATTGAACCCTTGGTCTACCCCTGTGCCAACAAATGGTTCTTTGGCCGGGACCTGAAACTATGATTGTTGGGAACTAAGGAAGAAGAATCTTTGTGAAAAGGTCTGACCTGAAACTGTGATTGTTGAAGAATCTTTGTGCAAAGATCTGACCTGAAATTGTGGAAGCTCTGTGCATAGATCTGTCGCTCTAGTGCGCAGTATTCTACTTGATCTGTGAAGCTCTGTGCTAATAAAAGAAGTCCGATATAAAGAAAAGAGGTAAGATCTGAAAACTTAGTGCTCTGATAGAGGTAAGAATAGTAAAAAAATTTAGATCTAGAAGCTTTGTGCTCTGTAGAAGTATGATTGGTGGAAATTTTTGCTTTTAGAATATGAATCTAGGTATGTCTGATAAGATTTTTCCTAGCTTGAAAACTAGGGCACTGGTAGAAGAAAGAATATTTGATATGAGTAGATCTGATAAGAATAATGAAATATATGTTATACCTATGCATAGAAAGAATGTTTGAACTAACGAATGGATGTAGGACCCTAGAAAGAATTTGTTGTGGGTTAGCTACCATGATCCTAGTGCGTAGTACATGAAGCGTTGGGGATCATTTAAAAGAAAGAGGGGATTAGCCCTTTGTTACAATTGCAGAAGATCAAGACATATGGCTAAGGAATGCCCTGGTAGAAGACCTAGTTGCCTCTGTTGTAAAGCTATGGACCATGAAGTATTGGATTTCCATAGAATGATTGCTAAGGTTGAAAGGATGAATATGAGACAAGAAGACCATGAGAAAGTTCAAGAAACTAAAACCATGACAGAACCCCATAAAGAGTCAAAGAATGTATTGCTACAGATGAAAGAAACCCTGAATGACCATCAACATGTCATCTTATCAGAGGTATTTAAAGAAAAAGAATGCATTGAAGAAAGAATAGGATACTTCGACATTTACTGTGTTCTAGATGAAGAAACAGAGGTGAATATCATGACAAAAAGAACTTGGGAACTTTTAGGGGAGCCTTCTATGATTCCTTCATTGGGAGGACTAGGATTATTCAGAGGAAAACTGATAACCCTATGTGGAAGACTTACCCAGATATCTATAAGTGCTCATGGAACTTTGATAGAGGAAGAATTTGAAGTTGTTAAATTTATTGAGAATACCGCTCCATTTTCTATGTTACTAGGAAAAACTTGGATTGAAAGAGATCATGCCAGAAGGAAAGAAGAAGAAGTCTTAGAATAAAAGAAGAAAGAGTTGAAAGATTTCATGACTAGGAGGATCTCACACTTGATTGAAGAACAAGAGAACCGAGCGAAGCTATTTAAAACCAGAGACTTGGATGTCGAAATGGGAAGAACACTAGAAGACCCACAAAATACTGAAGTACCTATTCCAGATACAGATGAAGTATTACCCTTGATTTCTAGGAAAGAATCTCACCAGCACAAAATTACTATGCCAAAGGAAGATAAGAATCATAATGGAAAAAGGAACACCGAGACGAAGCTCACTAGAAATAAGGCTAGAAAACTAAGTAAAGAGAGAGCTAAGATCGAAAAGTTACAAAAGGTTCTAGAGGAAAATTCACAGAAGGAAAATTTGCAAAATTGGAACTTCGTCGGGATATCAAAACAACGTTACATGGCACTTTTCCATGGCGAAGCCATAGAGACATTGGGAATAGTATAACCATTAGATTGACAACCTGAACGGATAGAAAGGCATTTATGGTTAGAAAGTTCGCCACCAGACCGTTGGACTGCACCATAATGAATAGAACTAAGCTAATGAAGGTTTCTCACCCGTTGCAAGAGATTCATTGACAAGTTATCTACTTATCCTATAGCGCCACACAATGAGAATACTTTTGCCAACTGTGACTATCAGAGGTTGCAACATAGTTGATTTCGCACAATGATCATTGCGTTAGTGGCAGCTTCAGTCATACTACAAAGAAGACCTTGAGGATATCACTAAGGACTGGTCGACATACCTCCTTATTCTTGTAGACCCTGTAGAGATGTCTGACCCTGACAGCCTAGAGACTGCACATGATACACCCAGACCCAACCAAACGAAGAATACCGAAGAGGTTCAAGACTTAAGAAATGACTCAGGAAATATTTCTTCAGTATCACTTGATCGAGGGGGTGATGACGAAGTAGAAGAGATAAATGGAAAATGATATGAACATAAGAGAGGCGAAGTAACATCTCCTAGAGATGAGATCAATCCCCCAAAGAAGAGGAAGGTTTCTCCCCCAAAACTTTCTTCTTGAAAGAAATCAAGAGCCACTGTGACCAAGATGAAGACTATGCTCATTACCGATGATTTTGACTTCATCATAGCATCCCTAAACGATGCTTCACTGGAAATCGTGGAGAAACAAGAAGCCAAGCAGGAGGAAATGTATAACAGAATTAAGGTCAAATTCCAAGGGGTACAACAGACCCTTTAGTTCAACCACGCAGTGTTCACTACGCCCCTACCATCAGGAGAACCAAAGTTGGGAGATGAGCCAGCCCAACTCTGCTGATTAGATGATGCGGTCGAAGCTTACCTTAGTCGCACATAGGAATAATTTAACAGAACAAGCCACCCAGACCTTGAAGCAAGTACAAGGTGTAATTGTAGAACAACACAGAGTTGCAGAATAGGAGAAGGTTTCTCTCCAGGAAAATTTTAAAGAATAGAAAGCACAGATGCAACAAGGAAAATACCAGTTGCTCGCAGAGCAACTCGAAGTGAAATAAAAAGTCAATAGAGCACTCCACTCTATGCCAGGCTTAGAGACACAAGAAGAATAATGAGTCACAGATCAAGTAGAGAAACTCGCAGAAGTTATCCAACATCTACAACAATGAATAGAATATTTATAGCTCTGCATCATACTTGACACCCCGTAGGATGTAATGGATCAAGGGAAGCAACTGATCGAAGGGAAATTGAAATAATAAATGTCTTTTCCCTGGAATACAAGAAATTGGCTAATTGTAGTGCCCAGACATATGATCAACTCACTGAGAACCCATAATTGAAGGCGTTGGAGTCACAGCTCCACGAATAAAAGTATCAAGAAGAGACAATACAGACGCAGTTGAAGCCCCTGTCGGCTGTGGAAAGAATGAAGCAATCCAAGGAGAAACGCAGTGCCCAACATCAGGTCCACAGCATTTAGAGCTGAGTTATGGAAGTAACTCAGAGGCTCCAACCTATACAGGATGAGGCTTGTCAATTGTTCGCAGAGATCGAAGGCCAAGGAACGGAATTGGATCAAGTCGTCACTGTAGTTGAAAATTTCCTAGAAGGACATGTCAACGAAGCAGTCATCCAAGATTTCATTGAATAGGAGGTCATGGAACAACAATAAGTCAAAGCAGCTAGAGCCAAGCTCGAGGCTTTTGAAGTAGAAATAATCATATCAGAGTGACTTGAGATGAGTCAAAGGTGAGTGTTGGGGGCCTGTTGGCCCTTGACCAAATGTTGAGGATTCTTGGTCATGTTTGAGATAATTTTGGGACTTCGACAGACTGTTGAAGGAAGAGCGCAAGACAAAGTGGAGATCATGGGATATAGACTCCTTTTAGGGTCCTTTTTTGGATTCATGACTATGTAATGGGTATGGGATGTCATCCCATCGGTTTACCCATTCTTAGGCCTATTTTGTAAAGTATAAATAGATTTCTAGGCAATGTAAGGAGAGGCATCTATAAGACTGAGAGGATGATGAGCTAAGTGCTGAGTGTTAAGTGCAAGTGTAGATTGTAGATGCTTTGTGCATACTGTGTGAGACTTGTAGAGCTAAGTGCAAGTGGTTTTAATAGACTGTGGAAGGCTTTGTGTTGTAACGCAAGGAAGGAGGATCTAGTGAGGTGCACAACTCTCCTGTCCTCTACGGAGTAGGATATTGTGGCTTCGTGCATGTAGACAATTGACTAAAGTTAATAAAGAAGAGAAGAGTTGGTGGATGTTTCCACAGGGTGCGGGTGAACCACGTACATGATGTGTTGCTATGCTTTGTGCGATGTATTGATGTGTTTATGTGTTTACTTACTTAGTGCTTTAATATAGATAAATGATAGATAGATCTATTGATGCTTAGTTCTTTCTTAGTGCATAATGATATGGATGGATGTTAGATCTGACTTATGAACATGTTCTTAGTGCTTGAATATAGTAGATCTGAATGAATACCGTGTTGTGCTGTAATTAAGGTTTAACTGCATTGTAACTAAAGAAATGAATATTGATGAATGTTAACTATTGAGTGCTCTGTTAAGTGATTAGAATCACTGATCTGTGTTCTAGCTAAGGTTGCATACACTAGAGTCCTGCAACCACCCCTGCCTCTACCTCAGGTGAGACTTCATCTACTTCGTATTTTTTGCCAAAAGGGCGAGTAGTTAGGGTTTTTTTGGTGCGTTGTTGTAGCGTTGAACCCTGGGTCTACCCCTGTGCCAACAAGAGGTGTGGATTTCTTCTCAACTTTGAAGATTTACTCTTCAATCATTTTTCTAGCTTGGTACCTTTCATATAACCCCATTAAAACTTGATGGTTTTTGGGGAAGGAGAGTATCCATTGGAGTTGGTAGGGTGGCCAACCAATGGACTATCAAAGCTAAGTAAAAGAAGATGCAATAGGAGTACAAGATAAAAATTAAATATCAAGGATCAAAGGCATTCTATGATAATTCTTGTATAAAATATTTGTTATCTTTTCTTTAGATAATTGTTATCTATGCTAATTTCCACTAGATCAACCAATTAAGGCGTGGGTTTCATTTTCTAGATGACCTGAGTTCAATAACCTTATGGTGTGATTAGTCAGAAGGAGACACCCAAAAGTATATCCATGTTAAGGGTTGGTGTATCCTAGGATGGGTGCGATCCCTAGGTGATTTTGGTGGATTAAATTCCCCTAGGTTTTGGTTTCTTAGCCAATGGTTGAAATCATGTCCCCACAATTGACACATATTTCTAAAAAAAAAACATATTATTAGTTATTCCTTGTTTATTATTCATAATTAGTCATTATATAGTCGCTTATATTTTGGGAGAGAATATTCCACTTGGAGAACACTCTCTTTCAGTTGACACTTTAGTTTGACTAGTTGAGTTGAGTTTAGATGTTGCATTGGTTTTATCACCATGCAACATTGGGATAATCACCATGCTAATTCGAAATTTCTTTTGGATCATCACCAAACTGGTGCATTACCCTTGATTCCCTGAGTTAACTCCTCACTACTCTCTGTTCAATCAATTAACTGAAGACTAGTTGACTAGTTAACTCAACTAGATGGTAGTTCACTCTCGTAACTGCCTGAGAGACTAGACTAGGTGTAAGTTCAATCCCGTAACTACTGTTGTGTGTCCATATCACTCCATACCACCACTATGGTGCATTGGTTCGCCTCCAATGTGAACTCATTGATTTATACAGAGTATATCATGTGTAAATTATTCATTATTCATAATGGTTAATGAGAATTATTTCGTTCTTTCTCTCCTTCTTCTTCTTTCTCCTTTTCTCTCTGAAAATGTGTCTATCATTGTTGATATAGATCTATTATGTGTAGGTTCAACACATTTACATGGTATCATATCCAACGGACTGTTAAGAAAAATATACACCAAATTGTTTTGCAGGTACAAAAGATTGAAGACAGTGGAGAGATGGTATTCCAAAAAGAATTCATTCTTACACCTTACAACTATTTTGCATGGAAGGAGAAAATTGTTGTAGGAAAATCTGCCTGCGGACAAGTAGATCGACCTCTAAGGCTTGACCTTAACCCTAGACAGAAAAGTGCTTATCATGGACACTGAATTTCTTTCGAATCTATCTA
>JASDQU010209682.1:28041-49344 GCA_032191745.1 Picea mariana
ATTATTAATTCAATCTAATCACTATTATCACTAAATCTAAATCAAAAACCTAGTACTATTAAAAATTAATCACTAAAATTAATTCTTAAAACTAAATCAAACTAAACTTATAATCAAAACATGAAACCCTAGTACTATTAATAATTCAACCAAGTATTATTAATAACCTAATTAAATCATTTACTAAACGCTAAAATTGAATTTTTAGTTTTAGAAATTTGACATTACAACTAGCCGACCTAATTACAAATCTCAAAACTGTCTTGCATCTACTATTAATTGACGAAGATCAGCAAGCTTTGTAAACTGACGATTAGTCCTGATGATGAATCCCGATTCGGATTCGAAACGTCAATGACAAAAATGACACCAACTGTGGATTATCCGGCAATTAATCTCGAAACTACTCACCACAGAAATCTGAAAACAACAATTTATTAGTTTAACCTATACTAACTTTATTGCTAGCATTATTAAGTTAATGTTTTTTATCCTAAGTCTGTTTATGCAGGGATGGAAGGTGGGTGAGGCATATTCAATGGGTTGAAAAGACAAGGGAGTGAAGGCACAGCGGAGGATGAAAGATGCAACAGAATGATGGAGGATCGGGAGAAATGGATGGAGGGAGGAAACGAGATCAATCGAGCCAGACTTCGTCATCATGAGGGAAAACACCAAATCAACAGTCGAAGAATCGATTCGCCTATAATTATAGGACCCCAACAGCATGCATATTGGCCATTTAACTTTTTGGTATGCTCTTTTACTACTATTTGGCCTTAGGATATATTTTATTCATTGGAGAGTCATAGGTCATCATGGATTTGGACCAACTTCCTCGCGGGTCCCATCGATTGTTATAGTTACCACTGGTTTTCGAGTTCTTTCCTTCTAAAAGGCGTAGAGTTATCAGGAGTGATACACACATATCCACTTTTCAGACTTGTAGTTCCACAAGGATGAGTACCGAGTATAGTATTCAGAACACTGTGAGTTCTTCGACTCCCATACCCACTATAATTAATGGAACCTCCTCGACACCTACAGCCACTACAGTTGCAGTGCCGAAGGCTTATACCGGTACTATGGCTCAGCCTGTAGTTAATGCTTCATATCTTGCATCAAACCCTTTTGGAGGTTTCAGTCACTCGTCGAGTTACAATGTTCAGACCATCCCTATGGCTTCTAGTCCATTTTCTTATGGTATGCCTAACTTCACTTTGCAGTTTTTGACTGCCATCCCAACTGCTAGCCCTAACACTAGCTTTGGACTTGGGGGCACTACACTTCCTTACACTCCTTTCCTGTTTGGTGGTTCTCATATTCTCCAAGCGAATCCTAATGTAGGAAGTGTCCCTATTATCAACTCCAGGTTTAATCCTTATACAGTTGGATGGAACAACCCAACCGATGGACAAGCTCCACCTTATATCCCTATCCCCTCGGTGCCAATTCCAACCAATACTTTTGGCATGACGAATCCACTTCAATCCTCCGGATTCCCACCTAGAGGAGGTCAGTCCTACACATTGGGCACTCCCCAACCTGGATCCCATCCAGTCAGGGGAAATCTTCGCAACCCTCAGCTTGGATCTAATCCAACTGGAGGCAATTTTCATAACCCTTATTAGAACATTCCTGCTAGAAAGATGCCCAATCCATATTTTACGAATCAACCTGGAGGAGGGTCTTTTAATTCCGAACAAGGTTTTATTCCTTGCCAAAATCTTGATGGAATGCAGTTCCTAACACATAATCTTTCACAGGAGGATGGGGCCAAGTGTCGCAACCCCGTATTCCCTTTTTGGCCATGCTTAATCTACCAGATTTGTATAAACTAATGAATGACCTGGTGAGTCATGATCCCACATGGCCCCCTGTCCCTACCAAACTTTCGCTAGAAATTCCAAAGTTTGAAGGTAAGAATGGAGAGGATCCTAGGGATCATGTCACTACTTTTCACCTTTGGTGCTCATCAAAGTCTCTGAATCACAATTCTATTAGATTATGATTGTTTCAGTGCACTCTCATTGGAATCGCGTCAAAATGGTACATTGAACTACCTAGGGGGACATATGGGCCTTTTCATCAGTTGGTGCTATCCTTTCTCAACCACTTTCAACTTCCCATTTGTTATGATGTTGGCCTTGAAATTTTGTTGACTTTATTCCAGGGTACCAACATTCACATCTCAGACCATATCCAAGAATGGTGTAGGTTAAGGCGGTTGGTTAAGACTCCTATACCCCTGACCTTTCCTCTAGAATGGTTCCCAAAGTCTTTGCACGCTCCTATTTCAAAGGATGTTGCTACTTTCAGGGTCTCCAGTGAGGAAGAAACTATCTTTAGATCCCAACAACTTGATTTGATATATGCTTAGTCTAGGATGTTATACCACCTTCCAGATGCATCACAACCAAATCATGATCCTAGACAGAATCCTAGACCTCATGCCGATGGCATTGTAGGATCCGCCAATGTAAAATCCACAGACTCAGCAATGAAGTCTGTTGGAGGGCCAACCTTGTTTGGATCCTCCAAACCCACCCAATCGACAAATGTACATTCTGTGCAATCGTCGAAGAACCCAAATGGTGACCAGCAACCATATGGGAATAAAAGGAAAGGTTGAAACAATCGTAAGGGTGGTAAGAATAGTAACAAACCCAAGGACAAAGATAATAATGGGAAACATAATGATAATTCTAGAGAGGGCAAGAAAGAGAAGCGTAAGGTGAAGTTTCCTTGTAAACTTTCTACCGATGACTACCTTACACACTTATGCCCCAAACTTGTGGAGGTTGCAAGGATTTTAAATATACCGCCCACTGTGCTGACGAATCCATTCCCATATAACCAACACTTAGCTTCGATCTCTTCAAATGTCAGAAATGTGTCTGATGGAAGTCAAAACCCACCATCGCAACATGGTGATCGTGTTTGCATCAATATGGTCGATGTGAAAATTGGTATAACCACCCACTCTTGAGATTATAGCTCTTCAAAAGCTATTACCAGCCTTGAAGCTCCTCCTCCCCCCAGAGATGAACTTATAGATTAAGAAACTAGAGCCACCACCTCGTATTTCGAAAGGAGTACACAAGCGCTCTACCCACAACCCTAATGTTAGAGCCACCCAGAACTACTCTATTGTTGAGGATCTGGGCCAAACCCCTTATGCAATGTTAGCTTTGGAAGTACTCCATATGTGTCCATCATAGAGGAATGCCTTACTCTCTGCCTTAGGAGCTCTAGAACCTAGTGGCTCGAAATTTATCAAGTTTGACGTCACATATGTGAAGCCTCGCTTACGCTACCATGTGGCTTTCCAAATCCACGTGGAGTATTCTAAGTATACTATGAAACGATCAG
Source organism: Picea mariana (assembly GCA_032191745.1). Classification (NCBI taxonomy): domain Eukaryota; kingdom Viridiplantae; phylum Streptophyta; class Pinopsida; order Pinales; family Pinaceae; genus Picea; species Picea mariana. The sequence continues at coordinate 31,414 of JASDQU010209682.1, forward strand.
TTGTTGATGAAGGTGTTTCCACTTGCATGATGTCCCTGGTCTGTTGGAAAGCTATTGTTTCTCCAACCCTTTCCAAGTCGTCGAACATGTTGACTTCATTTGACGGTCATTCCTTCCAACCTCATGGTATTCTTCCTTCCTTTCCGGTCCAGTTAGGTGGGCAGACGGTAGAGGTGGAAGTAAAGGTAGTTGATGCACCTCTCAATTATAACTTGTTACTAGGTCACAATCGGACCTATGCTATGGTCATCGTCATATCATTCATTTTCCACACACGTTGTTTTCCTCATCAGGGGGAGATCATGATGGTCGATCAATTATCCTTTGTGTACTCTAGTCTGAATGCATCTTTTGAATCATCCATCCCAGTGATTGAAAATTCTCAACCGACAACTGAGACTATCGGTGTCAGAATGTATTCTTCCCTCATGGGTACTTTCGACTTCTCAGCACCGATTCACCATGTTTACGCCATGTCTAGTAGGTCTTCTTCAGTAGGGAGGTCCATTCCTTTCTGCACTTCCTATCTTAGTGATCCATGGACCTGACCTTCTCCGACTTAATTGAGTGAAGGTCAGTTGCATGCTGGCATGGCTATGCCACTATCGACAGCGGAGATTGCGTATCAAGCCATTCTTGACTCCTCCATCAATCCCAATCCTGCTACCTTGCAAACGGACAAGGAGGATCTTGTTCTTAGGCCTGCATGGGCCACCTCATTATCTTGTTCACATGATTTCTTAGATGAGACTTTTCCTTTGGATGAATCCATCCTCAAAGCCATGAATGTTTCCGAGAGACCTTGGGATGATATGCATCATCGATCTTATTTTCTCCCAAGTCTTAAAAGAATCAAGCAAGATGATTTTTGGTCTACCTTGAGTGAGATAGTCAGTCACGTCATAGTTCCACTTGATACACATGACATTTATGCCGAAGGAAATATGGCAAGTATTTATCCTACCATCTCGATCGATATCTCTCGTACCCCTGGAAAGACTGAGAACGTAAATATAGGTGCAGATTGTTCGCCATAAGAGATTCTGATCTACACCAACCTCTTCAAAGAATTTCAAGGTGTATTCACTTGGTCATATGAAGAGATGTTAGGGATCGACCCTCATATTTTCAAACATGAAATTAGGACTTATCCAGATGATAAACCTGTTTGACAACGTCTTAGAGCTGTTAATCCTAGGAAGGCCCCCACTATTAAGGCATAGGTGGAGAAGCTACTTAATGTTGGCTTCATCTACATGATTCCTTTAACCGAATGGGTATCCAACCCTGTTCCTATGAATAAAAACAAAGGAACCATTTGTGTGTGTATGGACTTTCGCGACCTGAAAAAGGCTTGTCCTAAAGATAACTTCCCCACCCCTTTCATTGATCACATTCTCGATGAGTGTTCGGGAAGAGAAATATTTTCCTTTATGGACGGATTTTCAGGATATAACCAAATCCAGATCAAACTTGAGGACCATCACAAGATGACATTTACATGTCCTTAGGGTACTTTTGCATACCGAAAAATTCCTTTCGGCCTGAAAAACACTGGAGCGACCTTCCAACATGCCATGACTTTCGCTTTTCACGATCTCAAGCATATAGTTGAAGCTGAACTAGATGATCTTGTTGCTCACTCTCACAAGAGAGTGGATAATGTTACACACCTTCGGCTGGTTTTTGAAAGATGTCGTTACTATAGAATCCGATTAAACCCTCACAAATGCATCGTTTGCGTTAAGTATGGTCGTCTCTTAGGATTATTAGTTTTCGAGACCGGGATCATGGTAGACCCTATTAAGGTTGAGGCAATACTTCAAATGCCTCCCCCATGCACGATTAGACAACTTCAAGGTTTACAGGGGAAAGCTAACTTTTAGCATCAATTTATAGTGAATTATGCCATTATCACTAAGGGTTTCATGCGCTTATTGAATAAAGACACTCTTTTTATCTGGGATGAGCCAGCCGAGGATTCTTTCGACGCTTTAAAGAAATCTATAGTATGGGACCCTCTGCTGAAATCCTTTGATTATAGTAGAGATTACTTGTTGTATATTGCCGCATCTGAGGAAACGATTGTTATGGTTCTAGTTCAAGAGGATGATGAACTCCATGAACACATCATCTACTATATCAGTTGAAATTTAGTCAGTCCTGAGCTTAATTACTCTCATGTTGAAAAGATAGTTTTGGTTGTCATTCAAGCAGTCCAACGTTTACGACACTATATATTGCTTTGCAAGGCTACTGTGGTCACCAATGTCAATCCATTTCAATACGTCCTCACTAGGCATATCATAGGTGGGAAAGATAATAAGTGGATTGTCATGTTACAAGAATTTGATCTTGACTTTGCTTCAGCCAAGTCCAAGAAATCACTAGTTTTTGCAGAGTTAATATATGATTTCCCATGATTAGACGAGGATGTTATCCATGTCGATTAATTTTCAGACGAACACATTTTCCTTGTCTCGTCATCTGACCCCTGGTATGGAGACATTGTTTTATATCTTCAAACCTTGAAGTTCACTCAACATCTCTCGCGAGATGATCGATGGCGTGTTAGATACCAAGCCAAAAAGTATACCATCGTCGGTGACACTTTATATCACCGAGGAATAGATAGTATCTTATGTCATTGCTTAACTCACGAAGAAGCCGAGTTAGTCCTAAATGATTGCCACAAAGGGGCTTGTGGTGGTCACCTATCCGGGCTTGCGACAACCCAAAACATCCTGCGAGCCTGTTACTTATGGCCCACCATCTTTAAATATTGCGTTGAAGTGGTTAAGAAGTGTCACCACTTCCATGTGTTCACTTGGAAAATGTGCTCGCACCCAACCCCTCTTCATCCAGTCATTACCGTCAGTCCCTTCACCAAGTGGGGGGTAGATTTCGTCGATTGCAACCCAACTTCGATTGGGGGGCATCAACACATTATCATGGATATCGACTACTTTACCAAGTGGGTTGAATCCATGCCTAACGTAAAATCTGATGGGAAGACTGCAGCCTTCTTCGTGCTCAACCAAATTATCACCCAGATCCATATCCTGAGCGAGATTGTCACTGATCATAGCAGTCACTTTCAGAATGAAATGATGGTAGAACTAGCATCTAAGATGGGTTTTAGACATGGTCACTCATATCCTTATTACCCCCAGGAAAATGGGAAACTAGAGGCCATCGACAAGTCTCTCAATACCATTTTGCAAAAAATTATCAGTCGGAGTAATTCCAATTGGCACATCATGCTATATCCCATGCTTTGGGCATACCGAACCTCGGTCAAGACTGCCACCAGTTTTTCCCCTTTTCATTTAGTGCACGATGTGGAGTCGATACTTCCTGTTGAATGCAAAATCCCTTCTCTCAAGTTGGCAGTTGAGCTCCTACCTGATACTTCAGATTTAGAGTGATGCCTTGTACACTTAGAGAATTTTGACGAGTAGCATCGGGACACCTTTATGGCTATCAAGGCAAACAAAAAATGTATCAAGGTTCAGTACGACAAGTCTATCTGTCCCTAGTTGTATGTTGATGGTGACTTGGTCCTCTTGTATGACCAAGAGAAAGAACCACTAGGGGCAGGTAAGTTTAAACCCATGTGGCACAGTCCTTACATCGTGCGACATGTTCTAGAAAAAGGAGCCTAAGAGTTGGAAGATTATGAAAGGAATAAACTGACCAAGACTAGAAATGGGCTCTACTTGAAAAGGTATTACGCTTGAACCCTAGGGTTGGGCGAAACCCTTTGTATACTAATGTAAATTTAGTGTATATACATCGTTTTTCCCTTTTATTTTTGTCTTTGGCTTGCTTATTGATTTTTCCCTTTTGGTTGGCAGATGTCAACGGAGTCTTTGGTCTACCTAGGATTTGTAGATGCAACCAATCATCATACACGGAACTTGGCTTCCGCCGCTTGGGTGATTTACTCACCCGAGGGTCTGTTGGTGTCTTTCGATGGCATATGCCTAGGGTCATCCATGAATAATGTGGCCGAATATAGCATCGTCATAGAAATTTTGCACGATGTCATTTAACATGATATTCACTCTCTAGAGGTTCGACTAGATTCTCAGTTAGTATTATGTCAGTTGAACAGTCATTACCATGTCTTTGATCCTACGTTACTTCATCGATTCCTATGGCTACGTCTTTTAGAATGACAATTTGATTTTATTACATATTTTCACATCCCTAGAAGTTCTAATCATGTATTCGATGCCTACGCTAATTATGTTTTAGATTGGCATTTTTCACATTAATAAAGTAAAGAAAACCATTAAATCAATGTACACATTGTAAGATATGAGTAAAGCCGAAGATCCCTCTTTATATATTTCAAAAAATATGGTGTTTATATTACAAAATTGGGGCTAAAAACCTCAAAATACATATAGAGCCGATACACATATCCCATGACATCTATGCTTGTGGCGCCGGATGTGTATCATGATATAAAACCACGATGTTTGTGAGACACCAGAAGATTTGTACCCATGCTCTAGGTACACCAACAACCTGTCGTTGCATGGCTTCAGGTAGATCCTCTACCTGAACCATAGGAATCCTCTGTGTCAAACAAGACAGGTTTCCCTGTACGTTCTGTAGGACTCTCTCTGCTTCTCCTCGGACTAACTCATCTCCCTAATGCCTCTATCTATGTCATAGGAATCCCTCTGCCCGTTGCGGACCCACATATGCAATCACACAAGTATCTAGCTAATATTTTAAAACACCATCCAAAAATATTTTTGTTTCCTTAAATACAAAAATACAAAAAAATGAAATATGTAAAAACTTTTACTTATGGCATTATAGGTGGCTCCTGGTGGAAGAGTCATATATGGGTCCCCTATGAAATCGATCCCCACATAGGGATAGCCATCTAGAGAAATGATTTGTCTCTGCCACCAAAATAAAAAACCATCATTGTAGGGTGTCGCCACCCTACCTCCTCCCTATCATCTCATGACCTCGATCCACCATGCCATGGCTGGATCATGTGGTCCTCTAGGAAGGATATCTACTCTGGGTCCCAGACCTAGAACCCACTCAAAAAATAAGTTGCAAAGGATAGAAGCAAACCCGAAGTTTCTCTTACCCCCCTTCTTGCACTCTCTCAACTGACCTTTCATGTTGGTCAGCAGTGAGGTACACCAATCGTAGACAGTGGGTCTCGCACACTCCAATGCGTAAAACATAAGTGGTCTCAATGCTTGATGCAATGAGGCCAAACCTATAATCTTGGTAAGCACACGCACAATGATCTTCAGGCTGAGGTTACTTATATCCCGGATGGGGACTTGACTTCCCACCATGAGAGTCCCTGCAACAAAGTGGGCTTCGATATACTCCTCGATCTTCATCCCACTCCTCGCTCCATGTGACTTGAGGTTCACAACTTATCCTCAGTGTGAAAGACCAATTAAGAAGTATATGTCCTCTACTTCGATTCTTAATGTTTGTCCATCAAGGATAAATCTCTCGCTATCGAGATCCCAATAGCCCACCAGCATCTCCAACAGCCTCACTTGGGCCCTCATTCCCTTGAGATCCTAAAACTTGTATAAAACACATCCTTTTAGAGTCGCTTGAGCCACCGGATCCCAATCCATTGCTGCATCTACCTCCTCATGCTCATGCTCTCTCCATTCCAACACCATCCTGAAAAAAACAAATAATTTTTGAGTTAGAAACCCCTCTTTTTTTTGTTTTGCGTACATATACGCGAATTTACTTACTCACAGTTGCGGGTAGGGCTTGATATACACCCCCTGTGGTTCACACAGGGGCATATATCTAGTCGTATACGCAACCTTTTCATAGAAACCCGTGTATACCGAAAACCCCAAATTGTGCCCTCAAAAACTAACAAAATAGAATCTAATTCAAAAATGCAAACCACTGAATTTGAAGAAGATGGGATGAAGAGTTACTTGATCCAGACGGTTCGTGATTCTATTTCCTATCGCTCCCACAATCGTCATTTGAATCTTGGAGGTATTTTATTCCAAATTGTATTGTTTGGGTAAAAATCAAAATGATACAGTAATTTGTGATTTAATTACTATTTATAATCTATTTTTACCCACTTGATATAGTTTCATTCTATTTTTTCACCTAACAGACTAATTCAAGAATGGTTCTAAGCTGGTTTTTGCAGTTTTGACTCAGTTTTCTTGCAGATTTCAACGTCATAGTTGGTCGTTCATCTCCTCAGACAGGTATATTCATAACCTAGCATATAGGATAGGTATCTACTCCATCATGAATTTTGCATTATCCTTCGACTATTGCTTTTTACGCCTTAGGGATGAACCCATTTATTGCGATGCATAACCATCCATCTGTTATCAATAGCGTCGTTAATAAATGGTAGAGATTTACCAAACATGGGTACCCTAGTTAGAACCTCTTTGTCATTTGGTGCCCATGCTGAGTCTTTCCTTAGGATTGGGAGTCCATTATAATTCAATACATGACTGTATGATGAACCTCATTTCTCATTCATGCACATGTGGCCTTATTACCCATGGACTCCCAAAAACGAGTCTCAATTAAGCTATTTTCCGACTAGTCTAAAAACTGAAAAGATCGTCGAGTGATTTGTCCCTTTCACACTTGTTAAAATTGGATTTGAAAGATCATGAGTCTTAGTTAAGCTCTTTTCTGACTCGTTATCAAAATAGAAAAGATTGTTGAGTGAACTTGTCCTTTTCACACTCGTAAATTGGATTTGAAAAGACGTCTATTTGGAACAAGTTTTTCGCTTTTTCACACCACGTAGACTAAAAGATGTAAAAAAAGGACATTTTTTGGTGTTAAGTTCTGATTGCATCTCATGCCCTCGCTTGCAGTATTGAGCCTTTAGCGAGTTCTTGCTCTGAACCGTTACCTAAGCAGTTTTGCATCCTTGACCAAGTGGAGCCTTGTTTATATCCTTCGCAATTTGACACCCTATACCCTAGAGGGAACATCACCCTGAGTGTCCTTATCCCACATGCATTCCCTTTCATTAAGCATAGGTATGTTCCACTACTGGAACTAGTTTTTCTTACTTGTGACACTCGTTCCTTCTTCTGTATCATAGCATTCATTTGTTATGAAAAAACAAAAAAAGATGGGTGGGAAGGGAGTACTATATTGTAATTGGAAGCAGTCGTGTCACATTTGAACAGAGCACAAAGTTATTGAGTCCTTGTGTCATCATAATTTTGGGTTTAGCATAGCCTTAGGAAGTTGATCTCGCTACAGAGTTTAGCATAGCCTTAAGAAGTTGATCTCACTCAGTTTTTCTCAGAATCACATGATACTTTGATCTTATCATGCACTCTGGCCCTACTTTCATCATTGCTAGGTCACCTTGAACCCAACAGTTGACATTTCATCATTGGTCATTGACTGGATGGTTTTCCTTGTGTTTGACGGCAAGACATCTATTCACACTTTGGGATTCATGCAGTTCCTTGGATTCCATTAGCCTTATTGGTGGTTTCCTCACCTTTGTCAACAGTTTTTCATCATTGGCTACTACTTAGAGGGTCTTTTTCATGTACCGCTTGCATTTGGCACACGCAAAAGATGCACAGGGTCATTGGTTCATGAACATGTTCTTCATCTGATCTCCACCAAATCACGAAGCTCTTGCTTTGTTCCTCATGTTGATTGATGAGAGATGCCTCAATGCTCTCCTTTTAGTGGGTCTCTTTCCATCTACTTCAACTCATTTATTCTGGATATGGGAACCTAGAGTTTTATTAGTACCTTGAGGCTTGCAATCATTAGTGGCAGTCTCTCTCGCCATTGACATATGGTAATACATCAATGTCTCCTGATCAATGGATTTCTCAAGTGTTCGACATCAACTCCTTTTTCACACTTGTAGGAATGTACTCAGTGCCTTGATACCTACTTTCATTATTGATAGGTTGTCTCACATTTGTTAATGGTATACCTCAATGACCGGTAATCAAATGATGTCTCGCCGTGTTCGACCTCAGCTCATTTATTCACATGATGTAGACTTGCACCGTTGGTGGATAGTGTAGAAGACTTGAAGACATCACTATGTGCCCACATATTTCCTCAGTTGTTGCTTCCCTTTCGTTGGACCAACACCTATTTGAATTCAGTGATCATGGGAGATCAGATTGTACTTCATGGTATATAGATATCTTCAGATTGATTTTGAGACTGGTTTCACTGGGTCTTGTTCGTGACTATGACAACTTTTGGCATGTAACCGCATTTGTATTTTCCTATTCATGGCCATGAACACTTAGTTGGTATATTTTCCACATGGATCTGCATTGTATTCTCAACAACCATGTATGCAAATTCAGTACATAATGTAATGAGAAACTAAGTTCGTCTAGTTGGTTCTCTACTACTCCACTTCTGGGTTATTTATAATGTATTTCGACCATCGTAAATACTCCTATGATATCACACATTAGGGGGTGTCTGTTATAGCAAGATTTTCCTCACCATTTCTATCGTGCACAGAGGGCCTTTTTCCATTTCACTATGCAGACTTATCATCCCTTTTTGATGAATCTAGAGCCAAAAATATACATTTTTCCACATATACACTCCCTATCTTCTATGCAATATGTGTATACATAGGATGTTCCACTATAGCCCGCGTACATCGAGATTTTCCCTAGAAAATACAAAATGAAGTCGGTTTTCCATGTCACGATAAAAGATCTCTGATCCTTGGCCTTCCACATATTGGAAACGTTCTGACTTGACCCTTCAGTTACATCCTGAAAGCTATAAGAGCACAATTTCGAGCTATGGAAAAGGAGAAAGAATTCAAATTTGAGAGAAAAGTTACTCTGGAGAAATTACTTCATATTGAGTTTGCATCCCTTTGTCCCTCAAGTCTGGACACACTATTCATCCCCCAAGCTCTTTCCCTATTGTTGAGAGGACCTCATTCCCTCTTTCCTATGAGCTTGCCTTTGGTGGAGGATTGAAATGGTGGAGACCCAGTTGGAAGGAACTTGGTTTCTTGGTTTCAAACCATGTCGACACGGAAGTCTGTAATGCTGTCACTTTTGCTGATCAATTATTAATAAAAATAATCCTTTCCTGTCCTATTGATATATTGAAAAGATATGATTACTATCCATGGGAGTGTTTGTAATGTTTATTAATGGATTATGCTATCGAATGTGCTAACCCCTTTTATATTATCACTGTATAATTGCTCTGCTTGTTTGTCAAGAACTTCTTGTAGGCATAAAGCTTTGGGTCAAAGTGTTCAATGGTGGAACATCATCAAATGTTGGATCGAGGTAGGCCTCTTTCTTATATTTCACATTAGTTTATATAGTATATGTTGGAATTGGGTTGATTTCTGCAGTCATACCTGTCTTTTGTGGTTTACCCTTGGCCATAGAGAGTGTTTCCCTCGTAACACCTGGCGATTCCATTGTAGGAAAAGATGGCATTTGTCTAAAAGAATATGAGGAAAAACTCAGACGAAAAGAAGACTACGCCAGTTTCGGATCCCAAAAATTTGTTGAAACCAAAGGCATATCTTAGACAAATGTCTGCATTAGTAGGTAAGGTCTATCAACCTAGAGTTTCATAATTTAATGTTAATTTTTCCGCTGAAGAACCACATATTAAGGAAAAACTTAAACAATTTCAATCTCTAGAAGCAGCAACAAGCAAGTTTGAAGTTAAACTAGAATCTTGAGAAGTGATTATTCCTAAAGTAAAATTTGGGATTGACCAGATCATCCACATTTCATTAAATACTTTTACCAATGAAGACAAAGAGTCTGTCTCAATCCCTACTATCGTTTTTAAACAATTGAGATCAAGTTTTCCTTTTCCTCCTCACCTAGATCTTCCACCTTCTCTCGATATTTTTCCTGAACTTTATTCACACCATCCATAAGTAGTCAAAAGATCAGTATATCCATATTTTGAAGTTTTTGATAATCTCCTTTTTTCCCTCGAATATCATCTCCTATACTTTCAATGGCCAATGTTGGAGGTGTTGGAGGTGGTGGGGCTGGTGGACAAGATCAATCCCCTAGGACCTCTTCCAAAGTCGCTATTAGATATGCTCCCTTAGTTCTTCCTACTATCCTGCATGATTTATCTAAAAATTACATGAAGAGCCTCCCTTAATTCATGGGAGAAGGGGATTTAATAGCAATGGAACATATAAACTTTTTCGATCAATTTATTGATATTGTTGGTATTGATCATGAGGATGTTTACACGAGATCGTTGGTACAAACCTTTGAAGGAAAGGTAAGAAATTGGTTCATAGGAATTCTAATAGGTTCTATACCATCATATAATGATCTAGAAGCCTCCTTCTTAAGGCAATGGGGTGAGATGAAAGATCATCTTTATTACTTAACCGAATTCAGAGCCTTGAGAAAGAAGACATCAAAATCAGTCCTAGAGTTCATTCAAATATTTAATAAGCTCTATCACAAAATACCAGTTGAAGTTAAACCTTCCCAACCAGCTGCAAAAGTCACTTTTGCAGGAGATTTTGATTCTTATTTCTCTCTACTATTGAGAGAAAGAAGATCCACTACTTTGGCAGGGATGCAATATGATGCTATAGAAATTGAATCAAATGTGAAGGCATTCAGGAAAATGAAAACTAAAGTTGATATGGGAATAAGAGAACCCAGTTGTTTTAAAGAACATGTAGGGCCCTCTAGATCTGGAAAGTCTGTAGAGGAAAAAATGGATGAGATGGCCAAAATTATTAAATATTTATCGAACAAAAATTCGAGGATGGAAATAGAAAATCCTAAACCTGACCCATATGTAAGAAATCAATTCAAGAGAAATCCAAATCCTTAGATACAAAAAAGACAAATAAAAAATGAGGATCAAAAGATTCAAGATCCATTCAAAATTGAGAATTTCATGCAGAGAGGTGAGGAGCAAGATTATGAGGAATTAGAGGAAGATCTAAACAACCTCAGTGATGATGATATTGAGTCACGCCTAACCAAACAATATTATGAGAAATCCTTGGATCTGAAATCTTTATTTAATAACGACGGAAATATCACCAATTTGGGAGACTCTACATACAAAGGTCTCACCGATTCAATAATGGATGAGCTTCAACATAAATATGATTTGAGGCCAAGAGAAAACATTTCTACAAATATTCCACCAAAAAATATTTTATCATGAAATAAAATGGATGAAACAGTAGTCACAAAACCATCAACTGAAACTCAAGTTGTTCGGGCAAAGCAAGTTGAAACAAAAGAAGTACAGAACAAAAAGTTAGAAAACACAAAAGCCGAAGTTCAAATCAGATAAATTGAGAAACCAATTGGGTCTTTCAATTTATAGAATGAACTAAATAAAATCAAAATTCCAATGCCTCTGGTTGAACTTGCTAGAAACCCAATCTATAAAAATAAAATCACAAAAGAAATAAATTTTTCTAATGCTGAAGGTCAAGCTATTGTTATCAATTTGCAAGATGAAAAACCTATAATCATGTTTGGACCACACATTGAAAATAGAAAGGATTATGTTGCTCTTTTCTATATTACACTGATTGTGCACAATCAATTACTAGACCTTTTCAAGATTTATACTCGTTTGATTCTAAAAGGTTAAGTGTTTGGGTATGATTAAAGATTTAGTTGTAAATCTTACTCAGATTCCTGTGAAAAGTATTCTTATGGATGTGGTTTTTGCTGATGTTCCCGCCAAGTATGACATGCTTCTATCTAGATCTTTGGGTGCCAAGATAGGAGGATCATTTCAGCTAGACATGACCTATGCGGCAATTCCAATTTTTGGTGGATAGTTTACTCGACTGTACAAAGAAACTAGACTAGCATATACTATGAGTGACTCTCAAAACCCCAATAAATACCCAGTCTATGTTGTCGATCAGGATTTAGGCAATTGTATATTATCTATAGATGATGATTTTGAAGAATGTATAGAAGAAGAAAATAAAAAAAATAGAAATTTCAAAGAAAAATAAAAATGTTAGAGAAGGGATGTGGAAAATATTCTTCGATGGTGCTTCATCTTACAAAGGAGAAGGAGTTGGAGTTTTATTTGTGGCACCAGGTGATGAGTATGTTATTCCTTTCTATTATATATTAAAATGGGATATTGATTATACCAATAATGTTTGTGAGTATGAAGCTTTATTTTTAGGACTAGAAGATGAAAGAAAGTTTAAAATCGAGCATTTGATAGTCTATGGTGATGTCGAGCTCATTGTAAAGAAAATAAAACAACAATATCAAGCTAAGCATATGAGATTGATATTGTATAGAAATTTTTCTTTAGGTCTAATAGAGAATTTCTTCTCGTCTTTTAATATCCACTCCATTCCCAGAATGCAAAATCAATAGGCTGGCTCCTTAGCCAAAGATGTTGCGACTTTCATACCACCTATTGTTTTGAAGCTGAAATATCATATTGCGATGAGGCATAGTCCCTCGATTCCAAACAATGTTCAACACTAGAAAGTATTTGAATATGATGAACAAATCAAGCAGTTCCTAGAAATGATAGATGAGTTTTATGAGACCCACATAGATCAAGAAAATTAGAATGATCTTGCTTGGGTTATGTAGGAAGGAGAGAACCCAGAAAAGTTCCAAGACAAAATTGCAAATCAACGCATGCTCTTACTAAAAAATAATCAAATTCCCATAGGTATGATCCCTCTAGAAAGGTTGTTTGACTAGGACGATATACCTTTATAGTCTACTTTGCGACCTCAACCTAAAGAAGTTGAAGATTGTAATGTAGGAACTAATGAAGCTCCCAAGATAGTCAAAATATCAAAATATCTTCCAACACAAACAAAGAAATAAATATGTTGAGTTACTTAGATAGTATAAATATGTTTTTGCATGGTCTTATGATGATTTAAAAACTTATGATACTTATGTTATTGAACAAAAGATTCCCTTAAAACATGGTATCAATCCTTTTAGGAAGAAAATCAGATAGATAAACCCAATTCTTCTACCAGTAATAGAAAGAGAGGTTAAAAAACTCATTGATGCAAAAATCATTGTTCCCCTCGTATACTCTGAATGGGTGGAAAATTTGGTCCGTGTTAGGAAGAAGAATGATGAAATAAGACTCTACATTGAATTTAGAAACTTAAATCGATCTTCTCTTAAATATAACTACCTGCTTCCAAAAATGGATCATGTTTTATAAAAGGTGGTAGGGGATAAAATTTTTATATGATTGATGGTTTCTCAGGATATAATCAGATTGTTGTTCATGATGATGATAGAGAAAAGACTTCATTTACTACCCCATGGTGAACTTTTATGTATGATAAAATGCATTTTGGTTTAATGAATGCAAAAGAAAATTTCTAGAGAGCAATGGATATCCTATTCGTCGGTGAAAGAGATAAGTTTGTTGTTATTTAGCTGGACGATCTGACAGTTTTTTCTAAATCTGATGCATAACATTTGGTGCACCTCAGACAAACTTTTGAAAAATGCAGAAAATTTGATTTGTCTCTTAATCCCAAAAAATCACACTTTTCCATGCAAGAAGGTAAACTTTTAGGTCATATTGTTTCAAAATATGGAATTAAGGTTGATCCTAAACAAGTTGAGGCTATCGACCTTATTAATATTTCTAGAAATATAAAAGAGATTCAATCTTTTTTAGGTAAGATCAATTTTTTGGGGAGATTTATTCCCAACTTTGCTGAAATAATCAAACTAACTACAAATATGCTAAAAAATGACAGCGAAGTAAAATTGATAGCATAAGCCAAAGCATATTTCAAGCATGTTAATAAATCCATAGGAGAAGTACCAGTATTGGGAAGTCCTAACTACACAAAAGAATTCCTGATCTTCTCTTTTTCTTCTGAACATACTGTTGCAATAATGCTCCTTTAGAAAAATGAAGAAGGATTCTAACAACCAATAGCCTTTTTTAGCAAAATCCTTAGAGACGCAAAGCTAAGATATGGCATTCTCGAAAAACAAGCTTATGTGAGGGTAAAGGATCTCAATGCTTTCCAAGCATACGTCTTGCACTCCAAAATAATTTCTTATGTACCAAAAAATGCAATTAAAGAAATCTTGGTTCAACCAGACAGTGATGGAAGAAGAGGTAGATGGTTGGCTAAAATTCAAGAGTTTGATTTAGAAGTAAAACCAACCAAACTAGTGAAAGGTCAAGGGATAGCAAGGTTGTTAGCCAAATAAAATTTTAGAGCGCTTGGAATAAATAACTTCGAATCGCATGATTCTCTTCTAGATATAAAGGATATTGATGATCAAGAACCCATTATTTAGATTGAAGAAAAAATTTCCTCCTCACCTTGGTACATTGATATTCTTGCATATCTCCCTACTCTTCAATGTCCAAGTGACATGACTCCTTCAAAAGAAATAACTTTGAAGTTACATGCAATCAAGTATTTTATTATTGATGGCAAGTTATACTAGAAATACCCTATGGGTTTCCTGTTATATTGCCTGATAGAATCAGGAACAGAAGGTGTCATTGACAAATTTCATGGAGTATGTGGAGGACATCATGCCTAGAGAGCACTGGCTTACAAAATTCTAAGGGAGAGATATTATTGGCCTAAGCTATTTATTGATGTAAATGCAAGGGTCAAAGCTTGCAATTCATGCCAATTGTTTGCTGGGAAGAAAAATTTTCCTACCTTACCTTTAATTCCAGTAAAAGATGAATCTCCTTTCCAACAATGGGGACTAGACTTCAATGGAGAAATTCATCCACAATCGAGTGCTCAACATAGATGGATTCTTACCACTATTGACTATTTTAAAAAATGGGTTGAAGCCATTCCAACTCAGAATTCTACAAATTCAGTAGTAATAAACTTCTTAGAATAAAACATCCTATCAAGATTTGGTTGTCCTAGGAAAATAGTTACTGATAATGCTCGGGCCTTTAAATCTATAGCAATTATCATTTTTTGTCAAAAATACAATATTATTTTAGGTCATTCTACAACTTATTATCCTCAGGGAAATGGGTTGGCCGAATCATCTAACAAGAGTTTGATGACCATAATCAAGATTTTTTTGATAGAAAACAAAATATCTTGGAATATACACTTAAAATATGCCTTGTGGGAAAACTGAATTGGCACCAAAAAATCTATAGGTATGTCTCCTTTCCAATTAGTCTATGGCACTGATGTTATTATTCCTATTAATCTTGCTCTTCCTGTGATGAAACTCTGGTAGGATGCGAATGAAGAACTGAATGATGTTACGAGAAGAATAAATCAAATCATTGAAGTTCAACAAAAAAAAGTAGAAGTGGATGATAAGCTCCAAAAATACCAAGATAATATGAAAGCCCTTTTTGATAAAAAAAAGAAGCTAAAGACATGGAGTTTCTTCCTGACGATTTAGTTTTAAAATGCAAAGCTAGAAAGGAAGATGCATAGAAACATGGAAAATTTGATCATCTCTGGTTTGAACCTTTCAAAATTGCAGCTGCTGAGGGAAAAAACTCATTCTCATTGTAAAACTTTAATGGAGAAATTCTTGACTCTCCTATAAATGGGTGTTATTTAAAACATTTCATGCAGTAGTTACATTTTAGATTTCCATTGTATATATCAGATTGGATTGACAATGGCAATTTTAATTTTCAATTTTTTTTTTCTTTTTGTAAATTATCTGAGTCATCTAATCATTTGTTGTAAATATTTTCAATAAGCTTATGTTTGCTTGACACCATTTAAATAAAAAAATAAAAACATTTTTTTTACAGGATTATCTGATATTTTATATTTCATTTGTTTGGCAGAACAAATCTTGTTGAATAGGAGATGAGTCTAGACATAAAAGCTCGGCATTTGTCTTGCAAGCACTTGATTTCTCTAAAAACGGGTGATAAATAAATAATCTGCCTTGTTGTAAAATTCAAAAGGAAAATAAGGTATGCGTCCTTGCTCTTCTTATAGTTCCAATAAAATTGAAAAAATATTTTTGAAAGGAATGTGGAGGGAGTTTTTCTCATGATAATATTATTACCTGACCTAAGAATTAGAAATGTATAAAATTATAGTGTCATGCTGATAAATTGAAAAGCCATCTTTGAAATGAAAACAAAAATAATAATAAATAAATTCGAAAGAAGTTTGAACTAATTACACAAACATGTGTAGGATTATGATTTTTTCTAATTCAGATCCTTCAAAGTTGTGATTGGGTCATTTTTTACCTATCCCCAAGTTCTTATCCACTTCAGATTTTATTTCTCCTTTCTTATTTTCTTTAGTCTTCATAGAAACAAAGAAACTTACCTTCGCTCTAAAAACTTAAAAAACATATTTTCAAAACAAAGTTTGGCAAAAATATTTATGTTCCTTTGTTTTTAATTGAAAAAATGTATGTCTAGGCTAATGCTAACAATTTTATCTCTGATATCAGATTTTAAACTGACAAATTCGCTCAAGGTTTATCCTTGAAAAGATTAAAATTCCCATAATTTTTTTCCCTATAGGCTATGGTGTACTGAAAATCGAAAGAAAGTTGGTTTCAGAGTGTCCTTAAAATTGTTGACAGACCTTCTTTTTAGACTAAAGATTTTAAACATATATCATCCCTTGTATGTTACATATAGATTGATTTCCCCCACTTCAAAAATATTAAAATATAAGACAAATAGTGAAAGTAAATTCGTAATTTGTTTTCCCCCATCTTGTCGAAGGAAAATGGTGAAAGGAAAATTACAATTCCATTGCCCCCATTTTGTCCAAAAGAGATGATGAAAGGAAATTTTTTTATCGATTGCCCTCATCTTAGCAAAATGAAATGGTGAAAGGAAATTCAATGGGAGAAGTAGATAAATTCACTGGGATACTAAACATACTCGTTGGAAGTGAAGCAATATCTATGATATCTGTAAGGCTATCATACATATCTATATTCCATACTCTGTTATCTAGTTCTCTTTCCAACAATTTGTACATCCTGAACCAACTATGGATTCCCTAAATAAATATGTTACATTTGTTGAGCCTTGAAGAAAACAAAGTCGGTTGAAGCCTAATATTCTAGTTAGAATTATTTTGATTATCTTAAACAATTCTGAAATCAGTTTTAGGAAAAGGAAACTTTTAATAGCCTAACTTGAGATTTATCATTAAGTATGTTTTGAAGGTTTTTGGACTTGGATAATTTCATTTTTCTATGCATGATTAAATAAAACTAGAAATTTTTTTTCATAAATCAATAATGACTCCATTTACCTAATAAAGGAACTTGGTCTATTGTTCTTTCATGCCTCACAGGGAGCCACAATCCCCAGATGGAACCTATGTTGGAACACATATAATTTTGAGCTTTGAATTCTAGATTGTTTCCCTCTTACATTCAAATTTCCCAAATGCCAAACCGTTGAATTGTTAATGACACTTATGATTGGGTAAAGTTAACAATTTAAATAATTATTGTGATCCACCAGGTAACAAATTCCATCGGACCTTTTTAATAATCTCTTTGTAAACAGATCTATACAAGCTCTTCAAATTTCAAAATCATTTTACCATTTGCAATTAACATTTTTTCATTCAGTGAAGAGATTGCAGACCTCTCTTGTTACAGGAAGGATAATATTATTTCCTTAAGTATTATGGTGCCACAAAAAGTTGAAAGAAAACTTGATGGATCAGATTTCAGAATCTAGCGGAACAATAAATCCATTTGGAAGATTGATAAACTAAGAAAGGGACCAAATATAGTAGGGAGGGGATAAATAGATAGAAAGGGGAGCACAAACCTTCGAGAGTGCTAAGTCTCTGAAGTGTAGGATCTAGCGCCGCATGTCCTTTTGATTTGGACAACTGAGATTTGGTTCAGAACTCTGGGCTTTGGGAATTCCAAGGTGCACAACATAACAAATCTATGA
>JASDQU010209683.1:0-15924 GCA_032191745.1 Picea mariana
CTAGTCAAAAAACAGGTGTTTCGGGTAAAACAGTCATAACTTTTTCATACATACTCCAAATGCAGTGGGACCACTTCCATTGGAAATAGTACGGACTTTAGTTTCTTGTGTGTGAGATTTAGAATCAAATGTTAAATATTGAGCGCGGGGCATGCTGTACAAGTTGGGTCTTCTGAACAGACCATAATTGAATAAAGTTTTATTATCTCTCATATATTCTTGGGTGGAAGGAAGGGGCAAGGATAGAGAGTTTAGATATCTCTTGATATTGGAGGATTGTATCTTCCTCTTGGATTTTTATCCCTCCCTTTACATTTGGAAGCTGTAGCTACCTTTGGAAGTCATTACTTCCCTTGAACAAAAACTATTGATTATTTCTCATTTATTGTGCATGGTGTATTGTGGTGTATTGGTGTAACTCTTATACTATTGTTCATTTCTCATTGGATATAATTGAATGGTTTAAGTATAAGTTGAAAACGGTTTTAAATTGTACTTGATAGTGATTCACCCCCCTCTCAGTATCAACAGATGCATGCAAGGAAGTAATTAGTTGTGAGTCTAGAAAACTTAGAGAAAAAGAGAGGAATTATGATACACATGATTTGTAGCTTGCTGCCATAGTTCATGCATTGAGGATGTGGAGGCATTATCTCATGGGAAAGATATTTGAATTAAGCACAGACCATATGATTCTGAAATATATTTTTGAACAACCAACTTTAAATGCTAGGAAAACAAGATGGTTGGAATTTTTGAGTATGACTTTGACATCAATCATGTCAAAGGAAAATAAAATAAAGTTGTTGATGCACTCAGTAGAAGAATACATATCATGCATTCTACAACCATTAGTATGCATGATTCATGTTTAAAGAGCATAATTTTAGATGTTTCTATTACAAATCAACATTACCTACAAGTAAAAGAAAGTTTACATCAAGAAAATGTACAACAAAAAATTAAAGAATATGAGATTAAAGAATATTGATTACTTATGCATAAGAATATAATTTATGTTCCTAGTTTTGGAGAACTTAGGAATTTGGTATTAAAAGAAAGGAATAATGTTTGATATGTCGTATTAGCACTAGGAATCACCCTTAAACTGTAACGAGGATAAGCCCAATACCCATCATTCCAACAGTAAATGTAAATGAGTTTTAAGGGGGTCAAATGGATAAGACTCGAGATAATAACGTTCCAACTCATAAAATATGGGATGGCATGCACAAGAAATCGAGGTCTTGTATCAAATTCAATCAGTAAGTTGGAGTAAAGGTCAATAGGATAAAGACTTTGGTGAGAAAGTGTAGAGGTATGCTATGGACATCAGGCCCTCTAGCAGCCTAAGGAGGAAAAAACTCAAACATAAGATCCTCTTGAATTCAAATTTTCAAGGAACTGAAAGACATTATAAGAGCACTATAATCAAACATTCATAATAATACATTTACAACAATTCATGTGAATCAGTCAATCATGAACTCTCTCAGTATCAGCGACAAATAAGATGGAAGAAGAAATCTAACTTAGATTAACCAAGATGTCTCAAAAACAAATACATAACCAAAGAACCAGTTGTTCTCAATCAAAATATTACAATATCAGGGAGCCTATATCAACTATTCGACCTTTACAAAATATCAAAACTACCTATATATAAGAAGAACTGCTGCAACCATCAAGAGTGTGATCGGATTGCTGCATTCAAAGTTTTTAGTCGGCATCTGCTCTGTCAGACTATGTAGACAGTCTTATGTTGTCAGACACGAGCTCTTCCGTCTGGACCTTCTCTATCATACTACGCATGCAGCTCTCTGTCAGACATGAGCTCAAATCTATCAATCATTTTCTTGCTTTCCAATTATGTGTTGAGATGAGGCCTCAACCACCGCTCTCATTCTAAGTAGCTACCTTCATCAGGATCAGGACAAGGCTTGATACCCATAACTGTTCTTAGATGGGGCCAATGACTTCTGCGAGTCAATTTTGACGACTCGAGGTTATTCACATCTTCTTATGTGACCAATACAGGCACAGTAGGTGGTGGGCCGAAATTTTCTTCGTGGATCAGCCTTCGAGAATTTCAATTCCCAAACTCCATTTGTCTTCTATTGCTTTTATCCAGAGTGAAGCATATGGAGACGCATGGATCCTACTGATTGACGACTTAGATTCTCTTCGGACGCTTCGAGCTTCGGCCTTTCAGGACTTTGTAATGTTTCTCATTTTAAAACTCCCGAAGTAAAACTCTCGGAGTGACATTTTGATGACGCATGGCTCTTGTTGATCAACGACTCAAATCTATTTCATGCCTTCAGGAATTTGGGCCTTTGACAATTAACTTTAACATTATTTCAAAATCCTGATTCCCTCGATAATTTTCCACTGTTGATCTCTCCCAATGAGATCTACGGCCCATATTTAATATTTTTTCAACCATTGATTTCGAGCCTGGAATGAGTCACTGTAGGTGTTGCTCTTTGTGCTCATGGTTGCGGACCTTGACAACTTTATGTGATAACATTTGGTTGCACAGGGGATGGCATGCTCCTTGCGAGCTACCAAGAACAGGTAGTTCCATTGCCTTAGCTTTTGGGTTATGGAGTCTGGCTCAAAAATTTTTGCTAAAGGCCGACATGTACACTATTCTACTTATAAAAGGAAAACAAACACACATGCTCCAGAAGGAGCTTATTTATGTACAAAACCTAAGATAAATGACTTTTACAATGGGCTAGGTGAAGGGAAACTTCCACCAGAGTCATTCAAACTGTTTTATAATCGAATCCTTCGCTTCACTACAACTGATCCATAAAAAACAAGGAGAGTGTGGAAGTTGACTAATCTAATCAAGGATGATTTTAAGGATGGAAATTTATTTTAAAATGTAGAAACCTTGGCTAATCTTACTAATCCTTCATATGCCAACTATAAATGTTTGGCGATATTTTTGTGAAAATATTCAAATTTCTAAGGATTTTATATAGTTTGTATAAAATTTTGGCGATATTTTAGGTATAATAATTTTATCCTATAGAATTTGGGTGAATCATTTTTAAGAATAGCGAATCTGTTTTTGGGAAAAACCATGGAAAATTATCCCATGAGCAAAATTTAGCCCCTAAAATCATCCCTAAATCTAATTCTTATGATCGCCCATATTTCTTTCAAATGATGCTAAAAATATCAAGCCTGCATGCTCCAAAGCATTTGAGAAGTATAACTCTATGTACTCATCGATAGGGTCATGAAACTGAAGGCAATACATGATTAACTTATGGAAGGTTACCTTCATTGTGTCATAGTTGTTGAAAGTTTGTTTGATGTGTTCTACAAGAACACCTGATTGAATGAAAACCACAGGAATCTATGGATCAAAAAGGTGCTTGTTGTGAACTATAGGTACAAGTGGAAGAAGGCTGGACGTAGGAGGTTGTTGATCCACCGATGACTATTGATTTACTTATGGCTGTGTATAAAAAATCTCTTTATGTTCCTTAACTAAGGGCTGGTCCTGGTCAAACTCTCGAGTTGTGTCTTCTGTGACAAGCCCAACTTCTGCATCATCCTTACTGTCTTAATAGTGATCAAATATAATATAAAATTGCTTCTCATCATCACTAGAATATCCATCAAAAATGGGTTTCCTTTGATGTCTATGATCAACCTTTAAAACAATAATATCATCAAGAATATAACTGTTAAAAATATCCATTTTAGGAATAGTAGTAACTGTTGCTTCTAGTTGTTCATACACATGATTTTCATCAAGACAAGGCTTCTCATGAATGCCTACGTCGAAGAAAAAATTATCCAAAATATTTTCTTCATAGGGACAACAGGTAAAAATTTCCTTACGTTCAAAGTTGAGATGATACTGACTTTGAATCCTGCCACAAGCTCGGAGGTTCTCCTCTACTTCCTCAACATCCATGAATAACTATGCTAAAGATGTAGGTTTCCTTTCTCTCAGGAAAAGGATAAGCTATGAATGTTAAGCCATGACATATTACACCATGGCAACAGTATTTGTGGGTCTGACCTCTACATCCATACTATGATAAACATTTTAAAACCTCCTATTAAAGACAACCAAGGCTTCCTGTTCCCCTCTCCTCAAGGCATTGAAAACATCCCAGTACTGATCAAGGGACTTGTTCTCACCCCACCACTTTAAAAAATCATTCTATAGCTCAACCTAAGAACCAATGGAGTCAAATCCCAAACCCTTAAACCATACAACAACATCTCCTAAAAAGGATTTGGAAAACAACCTCATGGTAACATCCTCATGAACTATCTCAAACTGATCAATAAAATTCTCGAAAGCCTCCACATGCCTCTCAGTTGTAACATGATCCTCTCTAGAAAAATGAGGAATGTACTTAAAGAAATCAAGAGGATAAGGATGAAGATGATATGGAAGCTTTAAAGGTTTAAAAATCTTGTCTCTGATTCTAGTTTGAAAACTAGTGGGATGGATATGAGGCTTAACACATTGATGGCAAATCTCAATAGTAACAACAATATGTGATGAGATTTGAGGAGGTTGTGGATCAGTTTCAACCTCCCCAGGGTGGCAAGGGTGATTGAGTTCAAGAGGGGTTTCAATATGAAGCTCGTCTTTATGAGTACGCTGAGTTGAGGATATAATATCAACATCTACAACACAGGTAGAAAGCAAGTCTTCTTCTTCCAAGGATGGATATATAATGGAAGTTTGGTGATCAATCGAATAAACAAAGAAAAATATGATCCTCTTTATATGTGAAGCGAAAAACAAAAATGAGTCGATAAAGAAAAACAAACGTTCATGAAGAAATCTCATAAGATGATACCTAGTCATTCCCTTCATCTTTCTGTCAATAGGACCCTCCCCAGTGGAGTCTCTAATGTGGAGTCGCTAGGTAGATGATTACAGCCAATTTTTGTATCCCTCTCTTGTCTACCATCAAGAGTTGAATCTATGTCATTCTTCCCATGGATCTCTTTAATCTACTCAAATCCATCTCGGCAACAACACCATTTATGTTAGCACTAGGAATTACCCTCAGATTGTAATGAGGAGAAGCCCAATAACCATCAGTTTATACAGTAAATGTACATGAGTTTTAAGGGGGTCAAATGGATAAGACTCGAGATAACAATGTTCCAACTCAGAAAATATGGGATGGCATGCATAAGCAATTGAGGTCTTGTATCAACTTCAGTGAGTAAGTTGGAGTAAATGTGAATAGGAGGAAGACTTTGGTGAGAAAGTGTAGAGGTATTCTATGGACATCAGGTCTTCCAGCAACCTAAGGAGGAAAAAACTCAAACACAAGATCCTCATGAATTCAAATTTTCAAGGAAACTGAAAGACATTATAACAACACTATAATCAAACATTCATCATAATATTGTTGCAACAATACATGTGAATCAGTCAATCATGTACTCTCTCAGTATCAGAGGAAAATAAGATGGAAGAACAAAGCTAACTTAGATTAACCAAGATTTCTCAAGAACAAATGCATAACGAGAGAACTAGTTGTTCTCAATCAAAATATTACAATGTCAGGGAGCCTAGCTCAACCATTCGACCTTTACAAAATATCAAAACTACCTATATATAAGCAGAACTACTGCAACCATCAAGAGTGTGATCGGATTGCTGCATTCAAAGTTTTCAGTCGATGTCTTCTCTATTAGAATGTGTAGAAAATATTCTATTGTCAGATGTGAGATCTTCTGTTTGGACCTTCTCTATCAGACTGCGCATGCAGCTCTCTGTTAGACACAAGCTCAAATCTGCTAATCCTTTTCTGGCTTTCCATTTATGTGGTGAGACGAGGCCTCAACCACTGCTCTCATTCTTAGTAACTGACTTCATTGAGGTCAGGAAGAGGCTTGACACCCATAACTATTCTTAGACGGTACCAACCACTTCTACGAGTCAGTTTTGATGCCTTGAGGTTATGCAGATCTTCTTCTGTGACCAATACAGGTGGAATAGGTGGTGGGCCAAAATTTGCTTCGTGGATCGACCTTTGATAATTTCAATTCTCAAACTCCATTTGTCTAATACTTCTTTTATCTGAAGCAAAGGATCTGGTGACGCATGCCTCCTATTGATCAAGGTCTCAGATTCTCTTCGGGCAATTCGGGACTTTGCAATGTTTCTCATTTTAAAACTCCCGAAGTAAAACTCCCAGAGTGACAGTTCTGATGACACGTGGCTCTTATTGATCAATGACTCAGATCTATTTTGGGCCTTTGGGACTTCGGGCCTTTGACGATTAACCTTAAAATTATTTCTAAATCCCGATTCCCTCGATAATTTTCCACCGTTGATCTTTCCCAATGAGATCTACGACCCAGAATTAATCTTTGCTCGAAATTGATTTTGGGCTTGGAATGAGTCGCTCTAAGTTTTGTGCTTTGTGCTCATGGCTGCGGCTTGCAGCCCTTGAAAAATTTATGTGATAACATGTCGGACATCTCAGTTACCAGAAAGCAATTGCAGCAGTCAGAAGCCAATTCTTTAGCCTAGGAATGAAGAAATATTTTGTTGAATGCATTGCAAGATGCATGGAATTTCAGAGAGTGAGAGTTGAGCATAGACACCTAGTGGGTTTTCTACAATGTTTGCCAATTCCAGAGAAAAAATTAAAAGTGGTAACCATTGATTTTATAACTAAGTTTCCCAGGAAAACAAGGTACAATGATTTAATAATGGTAGTGGTTGATAAATTGGCAAAGGTTGCTCATTTTTCTCATGTGAAAATGACTCATACAACAACTAGTATTGTTAAAATTTACATGAGGGTAATTACTAGGTTGCCTGGGATACCTAAGGCAATTGTTTCAGACAAAGACACTAATTTTACTTCAAATTTACGGAGAGGATTATTTAAAGTATTTGGTACAAATATAAATTTTAGCACAACATACCATCCATGGTCAGATAGGAAGTCAGAGAGAGTCAACCAGGTAATTGAAGACATGTTGAGAATATATGTGATGAATAAGCCATCTAAGTGGGATATTACTTACATTTCGTTGAGTTTTCCTATAATAATGGGTATCAAGATTCATTGAAGATGAGCCCATTTGAAAATCTGTATGGTAGAAAATGAAATATTGTAGTGAGTTGGGACAAACTAGTAGACAAAGTAGTACTTGGGCCAAACTTTCTCAAGGATATGGAATACTAGATGGTTAAAATTAATCAGAATTTGAAGGAAGCATAAGATAGACAAAAAATTTATGTAGATAAGAATAAAACAACTAGAGAGTTTAAAGTGGGAGAGTATGTGCTTTTGAAAGTAAATCTCGAGAAGAACCCATTGAAGTTGGGCAGTTGGAGAAAGCTAGCAACTAGATTTTGTGGTTCATTTCAGATATTGGAAAAAATAGTGTCAGCTACATGCATGCATCCATTTCCTGCTTCGAGCATAATGCATTTCATGTATCCTTGCTGAAAAAATATGTACATGATCCTAACCATGTTATTTATTGGAATTTGATTCAAATGGAGCGAGAAAGAGACCTTCTGGTCCAAACAGTGCACATATTGGACAAAAATGTCAAAATTCTTTGGAGTCAAGTCATAGAACTAGTAAAATTTCAATGGACTTACTACGGTCCTGAAGATGCTACCTGGGAGCATGAAGATGGTATGCATGAAGAGTACCCATGCCTATTTGAAGATTTTTGAAATTTTGATTTTTGATTTATATATGCACTGAGGACAATGCCAAAATAAGGGGGAGGGAAATGTAATACCACGAATTTGAGACCCCATATTAAATAATGCATTTTTTTAATTTTTGAAGGGCTAGAGCTCCCAAACAGTTAAAAGAGGTCGAAGTGCATAGGAAATGTAATGCTTTGATCATTATTAATAGTAAAATACATCATTGGTTGTCAGACGGACAAGGAAAAGAGTTATAAGGGGCTATGATTCCATGAGAGAAGGGGGATAAAGGGGCTAAGTATTTTATTATTATTTTATTTACCCATATTGGTTTTAATTGAGAAAAGTGGTTACATGAGCCTCTAGGGGAAAAAGCCACGTGGATCTTGAATTTCAAGTAAATATATAAATCCATCTTGTGGGTTGTTTGGGGGTTCTTATCCATTCACTATTTCACTCTTTTCATCCATCGTTGTTCATTTATCATTCCTCATTTAGTCTTGTTATTAGTGGGGAAAATGGGGAAAATTGTTGAGGAAGAAGCCATGTTTTATTTTTGTAGTGTTTGTTGGTGTATTTCACCCATAAATTAATGCTTACATGTCTAATATGCATTGGCATGTGTTAAGTTTTGTTCATAATTGTAAATCCTGAGAGTCCCAAAATGGAGATTATTGACCAGATGTACTAGATCCCTATAAAGAAGTGGACATTCTGAGGGACTAAGTGGCAATGAAGGGGGTTCATTTTCTTTCGGTGGTGCAGGTTGGAGAGAAGAGATCTAGTGTACTTGGATTGTTCTATGTTGATAAACTTGTGAGAGATTAAGTGCTGACTAGTTTCTGAAGCTGAGTGTCCTTCTAAAACCTATGCTTGTGGATTCATACTCCTAGCTCGGGAGTGAAATTTTTGTTGAGACCTGCAAAAACAATGTCTACAGTTGGGTGGAACATCCTTGGTCTACACCCAAATGGTGATTGAACTTGTTTAAGATAAGTTCTCTATGTCATGTGTTTCTATGCTTCTGTATTTATTTCTACTGTTTATTAATTATTATCTCAGAGATTCATTTTTATAATATGCATTCTTGTGGGTTATTTTTGTGCATGGTGATGGGTGTTCTATATGCACTAAAAACATAGTAAAAACCCTCAACTAAATTGTCAACCTGGGGTAAGTAAACTTAGAGTTGTAGAAAAATATATGCCAAAGGTAGAAGGGTTGGTAAGAGTATAGCCTAACTAAGGAAGATAGATGTCTAAGGCTAATCTACTCAAGAAAACCTATCTAATGATCAAACCCTACTAAGCAAATTGAAACTATGTAACCTAAGTACTTTTGGGCCAAGGAATGATGGATAGTTCAAAAAAAGAAAGTAAAAACCCTATGTAAAGCAAACTTGTTCATAACAATAAGCAAAAACAAGTATTAAGCATAACAATAAGCAAATAACAAAAGCAAACTACTTTAACCTGCCAACCTACATTCAATGAGCAACTATCCTATGAAAGCAAGTAAATAAACAAGCAAACAACTATTCTACTAAAGCAAATAAACAAGTAAGAAAAGACAACTAACTAACCTATTAAAGAAAGTAAACAAAGACAAATAACTAATCCTATTAAAGCAAGTAAGCAAAGACAACTAACTAACCTATTAAAGAAAATAGACAACTAACTACTCTAAGATAACTTCTACTGCAAGTAATCTAATTAAATCTTCTCATTGGACAACTATATAGCCTAAGAGGCAAGTGGACTATGCTCTTAACTCAAAACTATTTCTAATTCATGAAAGGAAATCTATTTAATTGAAAGCAAGAAAGACTAGCAACTAACCTTTAATCTATGATAAGCAAATTTTTATCTAACCTATAAAAACAAACGACTATCTATCCTACAGTAGCAATAAAACTATTTCCTAAGCTATGAAAGTAAGAAACTATATCTTCTAAGCTATGAAAGCAGGAAAACTATCTCTTTTAATCTATGAAAGCAAGAAAACTATTCTTTAACCTATGAAAACATGAAAACTATCTTTTAACCTATGACAATTCAAATATAATGCTAGTGGTTGTGTGAATGTCTTCAGTGTCAGATGATATCTCGATGGCACTTGACAAAAAAGGACAATTCAAGCGGTATAAGCTCAATACTAATCTCAATAGCAAAGTGAAAGGTATAGATTAAACAATCCAATGAGAATTTAGCCATGAAAAAAGCAATTGTCAATTACCCTGCATATTCATTTATTAACCATCAATAATATAATGAGATCATCATTGTAATTCTATACTACGTAAGCAAAACTAGATTCAACCATTAACTAAGAAATTCAATTGCATTTTAATTCTAGGAAAGGAAATTACATAAATTGAAGCTATGCTACATCTATTCTAAAAATTCAAAGTTCAAACTACAATAAGAAAATGCTTAAAAACAGAAATTAAAACATGACATCAAAAAGTAAACTAACAACTACATTAATCAACAACTAGCTAAGCCAATTCTACATAAAAATGAAATAAGCAAGCTAATGATTAAAAACTGAAATTCATCCTATCCATCCATGAAATCCTTGTCAAAGAAAGCTCAAATAAAAACTCTGTTCTATTCTAATTAAAAATTTGTTTTAAACTTGATTCTAAAATGATAAATAAAAACATAATCTAATATCTAACTACCCATCGGGTTAGTCTAGGGATCTGCAGATCCATTCCTAACTACAAGATTAATTCATGCTAACAAAATCCATCATACTGACCTGCAAAAGAGATTCAAAGCAATTAAATTATAATATCAAACTAATTAACATAATAAAAATGCATGTACAGGAAAATAAAGAGAACAACTAAACTATGAAATGCATAAACAAACACAAAGACAGTTACCAGACTACTAGTGGGCCCCCCATCAAGCCGTGGTCACTTTCTAAAAGCACACCACATGCTCAGCAAGATGAATTCACCATAAAAACTCAAAAACACAGTTCTTGTATAATCCGACAATGTAAAATGGCAAAACAGAGTAAAAATGTATTTCTACCTATCACAGTGATGCTTCTGCTACTTCACAATTGTTTGACCACCTTGATGGTATTTATAATGTTTACAGACCAAGTGGTCGACCACAGGAGGGTCAAACCACTTCTAAATTCGACAATTTGCATTAAATGATGCCCTAACTAATAAATCAGAGTGAGCTAATAATCGCTCAGCTGAACAACAAAAATTGAGTTATCGGGAGCTCAGTAGCTGGGGGGGGCAAGCATGAACAAAACCCATGTTCCCGATTCTCCCATCACTGGCCGCCAATACCATAACCACCAAGTTTCCCTCCGTTTTTGTGAAATATGCAGTGCTTGACAGAGTGTCGGATTGGGTACCAGAATGAGTGATGGAAGGAGTGTCAGACTAAGTGCCGAAAGTAGAAACGTGGTGCGTTTTTTCCCTGTAACACCAGAAAAACATGAATTAGCTCTTGGTAATCATAAAACGTGATGAATTATACCCAATAATGAAATTAAACATGAATCACACGTACCTAGTGGAGATCATACCGTTTTAACATAAAAATTTTCAAAATGCTCCTTCAAAGTCTAAAAAACACATATGTACATGCGACAAAAGTGTATAATAATTGTCATAAAAGGGATCATGTCTCAAGCCCAACATTACCCCCACACTTAATATTTTGCAGGTCCCACTGCAAACAAAAAGAAATTACCCCTCATGACTAAGCTTGTTGATAAGGATCAGCTTTGGAAGCTTGTCCTTCTTGCTTTGAAGACTTTTCCTTATGCCTCTCGTGTTTCTTCAGTTGCGCTTTGAGGCCGCGGTTGGATTTCAACAAGATTCTTGGATTTTTGTTCCACTAGAAATGGCTTTTGCAGGAGGTTTTGGAGTCATTGGAGAGTGGGTTTTGTTGTAGGATAAATCAGTAAATGCAGACATAAACTAATCTCCCTAGATCCACCTAGATCTAGAACAAAACATGACATGACATGGCACTTTCCCTAGTCTCAATCATTGAATTCACTACAAAAGAAGGAATGGATGACATACCTTTAGATATCTCTTTCTTATATATTTGTTGTTCCTGCTTCGCTCCGATGCTCTTGTGAAATCAAATATGCAATGACACAAACCAACCAAAGTGAAAGCAACTATAGTAGATTGAATGAAAACCTAAACATGTGATCAAGGAGTCATGTAATAAAATGCTAATGATTTTATGAGAAATAAACATGCCACTGTATTATATAATGTGGAAGAAAGATACAACTAGATGCCTTGATGTCATTAGGTTCCTTCCAACAGTTCCTTGCTTCCCACACACTCCTGCTCTAAGGATTCTGAGACCATGGATTTGATAGCTACTCACAATCTATCTTGACAAAACAAAGCTCAAAGCCAACATAAATTTCCCAAGCTCAATCCAACCAACTTTCTCTATGAGAGGTCCTCTCCTTTTATAAGTTGAAGAGGATAAGGTGAGGAGGTTAGGATGATCCCACTAAATCATGAAAGCGAGTAAGATCCAAACCATTTAGAGGCCACCTCACCATAGAAGCTTCTCCTTCTAGAAGCATCGATAAAATGCTCGTTTTTTCCCACGTACGGAGGCCGCCGCACCCTAGCTATAGTGTATCCTATGAAAACTCTGCACCCTAGCTATAGAGCGAGGTGTGGAAATCAGTCATTTCTGCACCCTGCATATATAGAATCCTGAGGAAATCCTCCAAAATAGGGTTTTTACAGAGGAAAACACAACTCCTTCTCTCAGGAAAAGTTCTTCTCCCTTCTTTCTTTAGGAATTCAGGCTATTGACCCCTCTGAAAGAAATATATAGGTTTACATCATTAACAGTCATAGTGGTGATGAAAATAATGTGTAACAAAGAGCCCCCCAAAGTATGAAGTTAGACAGAGTGATAGCTGAAATACTTTGTTGAGTGTGTGTTGGGAACAAGGGACACGTCGGTCAGAAACTTGTCAACAAACAAGGAAATACAGTACAATAATATATCATCACTGAGGTAGGCATTCCTATACTCAGAATACTAATGAATCAAAGCATAAATGCCGACCTACAAAGATCCATGTCAAGTAAGACAGGTCATGGCCACCAGACATACAATGTGGATCCATGCCAATATGAATCAAATCTAAACATAGTGACCACAAATACATTGTGGATCTATGTGTTAAAGACTCAAATTTGAACATAGCCATGAGACATACATTGTGGATCTATGTAAAAGTACAAACTGAATATACTCCAACGCAACCTGAATCTGTGAGAAAATATCCAGGGTCTTCATCTCCACCACTCTATAGTATGAACCTAACCATGCAAATACATGTGCTGAAGTCGAGCATGGTAGAAACCACTTGATTACCGGTCATTAGTGTATATCATTAACAAGTGCGAGGGAAATCACTATTAATGTCAATGAATCCCAAGGTACACTAGTACAATCCAACGAATGAAAATCAATGAGCTGAGGTCGAACACTCGGTGGAATCTTTTGATTAGGGGTCGATGATGAAAACACACTATCAAAATCGAGGAAACCTACCTTTAAGGAACGCAAGTTCCAAGGTACCAATTAGTTTCTAATTCTAATTCCTGGATAATCAGTTGAAGTCGACAGGAAAAGACACATCACAGGAGGGCCTTAATGTATCCCCCATCAATGAAACAAAATGGGTAACAATATTTGAAGTAGATCAGAGTAACAAGTGATTCAGGACTGACTCAGGGATGGTTGATGCAATAGAAGGGTTAAGGACTGCAGCAGTGGCCGACGCAATCGAAGGCTTTTCGGGTTGAACATCTCTTTGAAAATATTGACGACACGACAACTGTCTTGGAAATACTGACTCAACAACAAGTATCAAAGACCAATTTGTAATCTTATAAAGGAGTATGATCAAGAGACAAGTGGATTTTCCAACCTAGACACAAAGCGAGTGAAAGGGTGTCATGTTCAAAAGTGACTCTTCCACGGAATACAGCTTTAGAAACATTTATTTCCCAAGTGATTCAGGACTGACTCAGGGATGGCCGATGCAATAGAAGGATTAAGGACTGCATGAGAAGTGGCTGACGCAATAGAAGGCTTTATGGGTTGAACATCTCTTTGAACATATTGATGACACGACCACTGTCTTGGAAACACTGACTCAACAACAAGGATCAAAGACCAATTTCTAATCTTATAAAGGAGTATGATCAAGAGACAAGAGGATTTTTCAACCTAGACACAAATCGAGTGAAAGGGTGTCATGTTCAAAAGTGACTCTTCCATGGAATACAGGTTTAGACACATTTCTTTCCCAATTCCCCCCTTAACATTTCTAGCGAGTACCTCTTTATTTTTACACAATCCTGAGGAGGATAACATATGCTTGTAATGTAATCTCATCCTTCGGATGAGTCCTTTAGAGTATATTTAACGAACCATAGGAAGGAGTGGTTCGGTCCCATATGGGCCTTTCAATGTCTGTTTTACGAGTCCAAAGAATGAAAACTCAGGGGTTTTTCATGTTTAGAGTGTCTAAAAAACACTTAAATAGAACTCTCTCGGTTCCTTTTTCATAAAGTATTCTAATGAGACCGAAAAAGATAAAAACTACCGCTCAACAGACATTTTCTTCAAATACTTTAATGAGCATGAAAAGAACAAGGTCGCTCGGCAATCTTTTCATGTTTAGAGAGTCTAAAAAGAGCTTAAAGGTGACTCCAAGTGGTTCCTTTTTTGTGTAACCTTTACGAGTCTGAAAAAGTGATAAAATTATACTCGGTTACATTCTCACATATTTATGAGCAAGAGAAAGAACAAAGACTAAGATCGGTAACTTATTCTCATGTATTTATGAGCATGAGAAAGAACAAAGACTAAGCTCGAGATTGTTTTCATTTTTACGCAAGCTTTAAAACAAAACAAAACTATGCTTGGAATAGATTTCATTTTTACACAAACTTAAAAACTAACCAAAACTATGCTTGGACCTGGTTTCATTTTTATACAATCTTGAACTAGAGGAAACTATGCTTGTGACTTCCCAACACATGGTTCACAGATTTTCATGGTTGGTACTTAGCCCTCAACTTAAGAAGATAGTGGCTCAACTTCAACATGAAGTCCAAAGGCTAGAAGCATTGGCCCCCAATATTCATTTCGTCCAACTGCAAAGGCAGAGGAAAAGAAGCTTCAAATACTAGACGAAGGACTCGACTCCTTAGAGAGGGGGAAGTTGTTTCATGTTTTAACGAGCTTGACATAGGATAAGAACTATGCTCGAGAATCCAGGTTCAATCCCTAGACCTATGTTTCATTTTTTAATGAGCTTGACACATAAACATAAATTATGCTCACAAGCTCTATTTCATTTTTTAACGAGGTTGATACAGAGATTCAAAAACTATCCTCATAGTTGGTTTCATTTTTTAACAAGCTTGAAATAAGAAAATCATGCTCAACTCTCCTCTCAATCACGGCTTCCAAGAGGACAGTGCTCTGGAAGGACACCATGTCAATGGACAAAACTCATTCAAGGCCTCCAAGAGATCTTCACTTGATGGAAGACACACACTCTGGAAAAAACACATGTGGAGGGCTGCGATAGGGGTAAGGAGATCAAACTCTAAAGACCCTATCGAAGAGATAATCATGTCAACTACCAGATCTAGCTCATCAGAAGCTGAATTGATGGGAGACAATGCCACATAATTAACATGTGGTGGGGGTGATACCATCTACATATAAGAACCATTTAGGGAGGTAATCCAGTTAGGACCAATGAATGAAAGTTGATCAATAGTCACCATTCTTCCATCGTGAGGGAAATATATCATGCGAAAAAGAGTGGACACAATAGCTTTCATGGCATAGACATAATCCCACCTAAGGAGTAAAGAAAAATACAAGGGGTCTTAGACTACCATGACATCAATAAAGATAGTTTTCCCTCCCAAAGTTATAGGAAACTGAAGAAGGGTCCCTAAAGGTTGACTGGTTCTTCTGTTAAAATCTAACAGATTCTGTGTAACTGGGGCAAGCTGAGGACAACCCAAAGCTTGTCAAGCAAAATAGGACAAAATGCTAACAAACGCACCTTCATCTATCAATGTTTGAGGAACGTCCCGACCAAAAACTTGCACTGTAATCTGGAAAAGAATGTGAGAGGGAAGACGAGGTCCAGTTAGCACACCCTAATCAAAATGAATGGCCTCA
>JASDQU010209684.1:773-27964 GCA_032191745.1 Picea mariana
TTAATTATTGTCTTTTTACAAAAACTTAAGTCATGATTAACTCCTAGTTACAACCACTTTGACTAGTAAACTTCTTATAGAAGCTTCTAGAATAAATTGACTTGTTTGAACTTCTAGGGGCTTCTACATAACCCATGAGGGTTCTCCAACTTCACAAGGCCATAACTCTCTAACTGTGAGGATTTATGTGATGTTCCACATATCACCAGAAATTGCATGACATTTATTATCCATCTAGAATAGTTTTACCTGCAAATACATTGATCTCCATACCTTTATACCTCAAAAAAACTTGAGTCCCTTAATCATATTTTTGGGGATACCATAATTTTCTACCAGACTTTCTTCAAGGGTTGACATCAATGAAAACCAACCCAATTTATCAACAATATCCCCCTTTGGAATTGATGGTGACACTCTGATGCAACACTGAAGTCATATCGCACATGTTCCCCATGTGACTATCACTCCCCCTGGATACATGCATCTGCTCTCTCTCTCCATGCATATTATGAATCTCTCCCCCTTTGAAATCAATGGAAAATATAACTTCCCGTAGAGGTTACTCCCCCTAATTGAATTGTCCTTGGGGATGCTCCCCCCTGACTGAACTTTTCCTGAAACTGCTCCCCCAAACTGAACTATCCACTTAATTGAACTATCCACTTTACAATGCTTTCTTATGTAAATCTAAGACATATAAGAATAAAATTCAAAATTCATTGTGGGGCAGAAACTATGCCAAGTTTCTGATGAAGATACTCAAAGGCTTCCCTTGGAAGTGGTTTTATAAAGATGTCTGCAATTTGTTCTTTGGTCCCAACATACTCAACTCGAATTTTCTTCTCTACAAATTGTTCATGTAGAAAATTATACTTGATTGGAATGTGCTTTGTCTTGGAGTGCATCACTAGATTCTTTGAGATACTAATGGTGCTTGTATTATCACAATATATCAGAATGGGCTTATTATACTCAACATGTATATCTATCAAAGTTTGTTTCATCCATAGAACCTGTGTACACCATGATGTTGTTGCAATATACTATGTTTCTATTGTAGACAATGATATTGATGATTGTTTCTTGCTTAGTCAAGATACCAAACACTCACCCAAGTAGAACATTTCTCCACTTGTACTTCTTCGGTCATCAATGCAACATGCCCAATATGCATATGTGTAGGCAATAAGTGATAAATCCTTTTCTTTTGGATACCATAATCCAAACTCTTATGTACCATTGAGATATTTGAATATCCTCTTTACCACTAGAAAATATGATTCCTTTGGTGTTGCTTGAAATTGTGCCACTTGTCCAACTTCCTGCATTACATCTGGTTTGGATGTTGTCACATAAATTAAGATGCCAATCATTGACTTGTACTGTGCTGGTTGTTTATTTCCTCTAACTACTCCTTGGTTGACCCAAGTTCACGTCTACTATGGTTTCCAACAAAAACCTCTAAACATGGATGATTTTAAGGATGGAAATTTATTTTAAAATGTAGAAACTTTGGCGAATCTTACTAATCCTTCATATGTCAACTATAAATGTTTGGAGATATTTTTGTAAAAATATTCAAATTTATAAGTATTTTATATAGTTTTTAATAAAAAATTTGCGATTTTAAGGTCAAATAATTTTATCCTATAGAATTTGGGTGAATCAATTTTAAAATAGCGAATCTCATTTTTGGAAAAACCATGGAAAAATAGCCCATGAGGAAAATTTAGCCCCTAAAATCATCCATGCCTATAAAACTATCGACCCTCCTGGTAAGTCAAAAGACAACATAGTGCACAGAATGCACTACGCAGTCTCACCCGAGATAGTTCTTATGGGTAGATACAACACTCAGGTGCTTTCATCCTGTGAATGAGTGGGGATCTAGGATTACACTATGTGATCTTCATTTGTTTACTCTAACATTCAGCTTATATTGAATAATCTTTCATTCTTATTCATGCATGTAAAATAGCAGATCTAACTAAGTCATCCATGCATTTTTCTAACAACTAATCATTGAAATTAAAGGAAATACACAATATTCAATCAAATAACACATGATCTACTGTGGGTCACCCCCTCTTGGGATATGTCCACAAAGATTTGGCTACTCTGCTCTTTTATTATGGTGTTTCCAAAACTATAGTGTTGCACGCATTACAACTCTCCATCAAATGGTTCAATATATACAATGAGGCAGACTAGATCACACCAGGCTCCTCATCCTATGATCTAACCCTCAATATCTACCTTATTCCCTCTCCTTATCTCAACATCTTACAAAATGGGATCATATTTTACTGACATTCTGAACCACAAATAAAAACCTGAACCAAAACCAATAACAGTCTTCAAACCCCGACCTAGACCTCCTAGGTAGTTATTTATACATGTTTTTGGCTTACCATCCATTACATCCTCTTACCAAAACCCTAAACCTATCATGGTTAGGTATTCATTCATGCACACCTCACATGATTTCCTCCTCTACATGCACGTTTGCTTTCCACGTGCTGATTTTTCTACCAGTTGTATTTCTCCCACATCGTAATTTTCCCCAAAATGAGCCTACGCCCAACATACTGCCTCTAATATGTATACTTTGAATCATCATCTTTACTTAACTTTCAACTATTATACATAAGATTATTTATTTTTTTGCAATATTCCATTCATAAACCTATTTAGAATTTCTCTGATATACTTGCTTTAAGAAATAAAAATTCCTTGGTTGTTTTGACATATCTGAAAACCCAAAAAGAAGGATAATTCTCCAAGTAATGACATTCAAATTAATTATGCATATCCTTTGCAATTTTTTGGCTCATCCTGTCATCATCACTTCCAAAGATAATATCATCAACAAAAACTTCAATTAATAAAATACTATCTTGATTTACCTTGATGTAGAGGTTGTTATTTGCATTTCCTTTCCTGAATCCTTGTTGCTGTAAATATTTTTCCAATCTGGAATACAATAGTCTGGGGACCTGTTTGAAACCATACAAGGCCTTCTTCAACCTACAAATACAATTTTCATTCTCTGACAACTACAATCCTTTTGGCTTCTCAATGTAGACTTCTTCTTCTATATCCCCATTAAGAATGGTTTATTTCATGTCCATCCAATACACTTTAATATTATTGGAGCATGCAAAAGCGAGGCTCAAACTGATTACTTCCATTCTGGAAATTGGGGAAAATGTCTCTTCAAAGTTGGTTCAACCATAGATGCACTTTATTTGGACGAACACTCTCTTTGGACATAGACTTGGATAGTGGTTGTTGACTCTTCTGCTATTGATGGTGCTGAAATGACTGCTACTGATGGTGTTGATCCAACTATTTATGTTGGATTCAATGCAATGTCTTATGACTCTGGCTTTTCTATTGGAGGTTCTGGGGCTGTAAGATCTGAAATTGGCTCTGAATCAAGTGCTTCAACTGGCTCTTCGACGGGTGAATCTCCAACTGGGTCCTAAACCTCTGCTTTCAACTTGAGCATATCATTTACATACCAATCTATCTTTGTTCCTGGTAACATGTCCATCTTCATTCAATTTGTTTTTGAAGACCCACTTTGTGTCGATCACATTATTGTACCTTAGCCTTGGAACCAATTCCAAAGTGTCATTCATCTATATATAATCCAACTCTTCATCCATGGATTTTATCCATAATTCATCCTTGTTGGCTTCTTCAAAGTTTCTTGGCTCAATCGAAGATAAGAGTGTTAGGTATAGTTGTTCTGGTGAACAAATTCTTCTTCTAGTCTCAACTCCTGCATCTTTGTTCCTAATAATTTGATCTGATGGATGATTCTTCTGTATTCATTTTTTAGGTTTCTTTGGAGGTACTTGAATATCTTGTTGTTCTTGTTCTTCTGCTTCTAACTTCTCTTCTTCATATTCCCCTTCTACTACTTCCTCTTCCTTTGATTCTTCTTCGTGAACCTATGTAACACCCCGGGTTTTGAACCCCCATTTTAAATAATGTATTGTTACAATGTTGAGAGGCTAGAGTGCCCAAAAAATTATTAAAAGTCCAGTGTGCCCAAGAAATGTAATGTTTTGATCATTATTAATAATAAATACATCATTGGATGTTAGACGAAAAAGGACTAGAGTTATAGGGGGATATGATTCCACAAGAGAGGGGGCTTGAGGGGATAAATTTTATTTCCTGTTTTAATTACCCTTTTATCTAACGGATTGGATCCGTTACATGAGCTTCTTGGGGGAGGTAGGGAGTTTCTTGATTCCCCACGAAATAATTAAACTCACCCCTAGTCTTTTGGGGGGTTTGGTTGTTGTCTCATTCTCTCCTTCACTTCTCCTTTCATTCCTTTCTTCCCCTCACACATTCATTCACTGATTGTTCATTGTTTCACACCTTGGGTGGAGATATCACTCCATTCATTTCCATCATTGTTCATCTTCCTCGTCCTCATTTTGGCTTGGGAAAGGAAAACAAACTTTTGAAGAGCATCCATGGTATCATTGGCTGTAGACGTCATTGGTGTAATCCATCCATGACTTGAGGCCTGCATGTTTGAGATGCATTGGTCGATGTCCATCTTTGTTCACACCTGCAAGTCCAGAGAGTTCCAACATTAATATTCTGGACTAGTTGCGTTGGAGCCCTGGAAGGAGAAGGACTATATAAGGGACTGCTTGGTAGAGAAGGGTGGAGGTACATTCTCTTGGCTGGTGAAAGCTGGGTAGAAGAGAGCTGGGTACTTGGATTGTTGTGAGTGCTGGGAAATCCTATGAGAGCTTGAGTGCTGACTAGTTTGGGAAGCCAAGTAACATTCTAGAACTGTCCTTGTGGATTTATAGCCCTGGCTCAGGAGTGACACTGTTTTTGAGTTTGGAGCAGTAGTGTCTATGGTTGGGTGAAACGTCCTTGGTCTGCAGCCAGTTGGTGTCTCCTTTTATCAAGATAAGTGCTCCCTATTATGGTATTATTTATATGTATATGAATGTATTCTGTTGTGTATTTATTTATCATTTCATTGAATCTTTAGAATATGCATGCTTGATGGTTATTACTATGCATGTCATTAGATCCTTTCTTTTATGCACCCTTATTAATTTAAAAAGGTATCGATAAGAGAAAGAAGTCCAAGGGTGGGCTTGAAGGTAGCGTACCCTGCCCTGTGGGTGGTGGGGTGTGTTACAGATTGGTATCAAAGCTTCTGGTTGAAACATCGAGTTAGTATGGGCCGAGTATGTTGGTCAAAGTCTCATGGTTGAGATCAAATTCTTACCATGAAGTTGAAAATCTCAAGAGAAAACGTGTTGCAGAATCTACGCAGGATCTAGAATGTCAGAGATCCTTTGTAGTGGTTTGAAGGATCATGACTATCCCTTGTGAATTCAAGAGTGATCACCACTGTGGGATCAAGAGAGATTCAGGATCATTGTATTGGAGGGCAAGTGAACAAGGGCCATCCGATGAAGGTGAACAAAAGTTTAAGTCACAATTGTCAGCTCTCATTGGAGAGAAATCGACGGTGGGGAGGTATTGTGAAGATTGGGAAGGAAATTAAAGTTTATGCAAGTTTTTATCCCGCAATCACTCAGGATCATTGATCTTTCTAGATCAACATATTAACGGTGGATATCGATCCCACTACAGGTGAGCATATTCACATTGTGGATATCGGGAAGGAAATTAAAGAGTGAGAGAGTTGAGTCTCTGCAATCACTCGTGGCCATTGATATTCAAGAAAGGGACATGTGTCAGGTGATCTCATACTTAAGGAGGAATCAAGAATAAGTTGAGTGAGTAAAGGACTTCCGAAAGATCGAAGCTCCGAAGATCCGGAGTAGATCCAGACCATTGATCAAAGTGGACACATGGCAGGAGATCCTGCACTCCGACAGATAACTACTTCGGAAGAAAGACGAATGCAAAAAGCCAGAACTCCCAAAGGACTGAAGCTCAGAGTTGATCTGGACCATCCATCAACAAGGACAAACGTCACCAGATCTCTCACTTCAGAGACTTAGTACTCCGGAAGGTTTTGTAGAGCGAAGAACTAGGGAAATAACTACCTGAAGTCTCGAAGTATTTGAGGACCATTGACCTCAAATCAATAAGAATCATTGATATTTGCAACAATATCTACCAAAGTCTCAAAGTTTAGAGTTAATACGGATTGTCCGATAAGGGAGACACGTGTCGAAATATTGGCCAATTTGGGAATTCAGAGTTCGGGAGAATTGGAAGTGCGCTATTGTGGAAACTCTTGAAGCCTAAAGTCCTAAATCTCGAAGAGTTGAAGTGGTGGGGCATGATGATGTCACCTAGAGGTGATGTGGACCCTGGAATGAAAGTGTAAAATTTTTCGAAGCCCAAAATTTTGAAGTGACATGGCTCGCAGACTTCACCTAGGATGACGTGGACACATGGGATGTGTGCCACATGTCACCAAGTTTTGAACCATGGAGGATTGAAATTTCAGTTAGAACATGACACATGTCACCCACCTAATTGGGCCACATGTTTGCTTCTAGTATTTTTCCACATGGCGACAGATCGTGCAGTCCGGAGACTAGGCACCCCAGAGGAAATTAAAAAAAAAAAGATGTGACCATTTTCATTGGGTCAAGAAATCACAATTGCCTGAAGGCCAGAGTACATATTGGCCGTTGATCCCAGAAGACATGCGGTGGTAGATCTCGCAGTGGTGTGGAGGACTGCCACTCCAAGAGAAACTGAAGGCGAAAATTTTGAAACTCCCGAAGCCCGAAGAGCCGAAGTGATTTATAGTCGTTGATCTGCGGGAGGACACACGTCGACAGATCATGAACTTCGGGGGAAATCATTCCAGGAGGAAGCAATCGGGGGAATTTGAGACTTCTGAAGGCTAAATTCCCGAAGTGGACTAGAACCATTGATTTGAGGTGGACACGTGGCACTTGATCTAGAACTTCAGGTATAGATTACTCTGGGGAAAAGAGGAGGTCAAAAGTGTCGAACTCCTGAAGCACAGAGTCTCAAAGTGGATCTTGATCATTGATCATGAATGAGGACGAGGATCATTGATCTAGTCCTGGCTGAAGGTTTCAAAGTTGTGAAGTTCCAGGAAGGATTTGGTTACGGTTTCGAGCCATGGTCACCTGGGGAAGTGGTTTGAAGGGAGTGCATGTGTAGAATTAAACTTTGTATCGGCCAAGGGATAACATGGAAGTGTTATACGGTGCATATTGATACATATATTTTCTTCATGAATTGAGAATAAAAGGGCCTATAACATGGTTTGGCAAATTTTGTTTATCCTATGCTTAATTCTAACAAAATGGTTGCTTGCACATTTTGCATAATTAAGGGGTTTAAACATGTCAGCTCATAATGCATATTGAATAAATGAAAGAAGGTGAGGGAGCCTCCATCCATGATAAGGATGCCGAGGCCAGAATACCAGAGTTGGTAATGCAGAGATAGATTCTAATGGATGCAAGAAAAGAGGAGAGCAGGAAACATTAATAGAAACTATAAGAAGCTTGAAAATAGAAGTGTAGAGATACAAAGAAGACAATGAGAGACTGATGAGAGAGAAAAGTTAGATAAATGCTTGAGTGTTGCAGAGCTTAAATCAGTTGCAGAGGAAAACGAAGAAGGCATCAAACTCAAAACAAGAGGAAGAAGGCAGGTTTCATGAAGGAAGAGAGGATCTTGGAATATTTGGTTATTCGAGAAGTTCCAACAGAACTCATAGACACCACTCACCTCCTTGCTCAAAAATAAAGTTTTATGCATCGAAAGATTCCATAAGTAGTCCAGAGGTGTCTCATGTGAGGCACCAGAGAAGGAGACAGGAAGTGGATAGTTTGAAAGGAGAGTTGAGGAAGCTTAAGCCACCCTCCTTTGATGGTGAAAAATAAAGGGAAGATGATGCCAAAGCATGGTTGCTTGGACTCAGGAGGTATTTTCAATTGCATAACTATTCATCAAACCTAGAATCCAGGATTGCCACCTACCATTTACACAAGAAAGCTGCAATGTTGTGGGATCAACTGAAGAAAGTTGAACATATTAATGAGAATAGGATCACTTGGAAGCAGTTCAAGAAGTACTTCCAGAAGGAGTACCTCTCAGAGCATTTCTATGACAATAAAATGTAGGATTTCTTTGAACTCAGGCTGGGAAGCATGACTATGGCAGAATATGAGAAGAAGTTATTGGGATTGTTAAAATATGTTGGGTTTATAAACGATGAAAAGGTAAATATACAGAGGTTTTTGAGTGGACTACCATCCTTTTATAAAGAAAATATTATGTATGATGAGCCCAAGACCTTGACTGAGGCCATCAGGAAGGATAAATACATGTATGAGCAAGGCCAAAGAAGAGAATCCCTACTGAAATATTGGAAGGATAAGAAGAAGGAGAAGTCTGATCAGAGGAGGAAAGGATTCAAATCTCCCTTCATTAGGAATGAGCCTAATATAAATCATCAATATCAGTATGCTAAGGGTGAATCCAAGAAAGAAGATTCCTTGGGAAAAGGGGGAAGACTGACTATCCAATGGTGGGGATGCAAAGAAGATCACCTATACAAAGATTTCCCACACAGAAAGGACAGGGTGAAGATTGTGCACAACGTCCAAGAGGATACAACATTCGAATATATGGGAAGAAAATATGCATCTTTAGATGATCGATAAGAAGAGTACCAGTCCAATATGATCGAGGTGGAAGGTAAGATCATAAATCATCGTATTGCTATTTTAATTGAGTCAAGAGAAAGGAATTGTTACATTGATCCTAAAATAGTGGATAGATTACATTTGGAGAAAAGTAAGATTGAAAAATCAAGTTTGGTTCAGTTAGCCACTGGAACCAAAAGGAGAATCCATGATATGGTCAGAATTTGTTCCATAAGTCTTAATTGTGTGAATACTAGTGTTGATCTGAATATCATACCCTTGCGGTCTTATGATATTCTAATTGGAATGGATTGGTTGGAAAAGCATCATGTTGTCCTAGATTTTCATAGCAAGACATTTACATGTCTTGATGGAGATGGAAAATAGAGCACTGTGAAAGGAGTCCCAAGACCCATCTCTATGAGGGACATTTCAGCCTTACAGTTGAAGAGATGTTTTAGAAAAGGATGACAATTCTATCCAGCTCATGTGGAAGAGCCAGAAAATACAAAGGGGCCAAGCCTTGAATATTTCTCGGTACTACGGGAATTTGAAGATGTATTTCAAGAAATACCAGGGTTTCCACCAAGAAGGGAGATATATTTCTCAATTGATATAATTCCTGGAGCTTCCCCGATGTCAAAAAAACCTTACAGAATGAGCACACTAGAGTTAAAAGAATTACAAATGCAATTGGAGGAATTGTTGAATAAAGGGTACATACGTCCAAGTGTTTCACCTTTGGGAGCACCAGTACTTTTTGTAAACAAGAAGACTGGAACCTTGAGGCTGTGTATTGACTTTCAATAACTGAATAAGTATATTGTAAAGAACAAGTATCCTCTACCCAGAATTTATGACCTCTTTGATCAGCTAAGAGGAGAAAACATATTTTTGAAGATTTACCTGAGGTCAGGATACCATCAGGTAAGGATCAAGGAAGAAGACATTCATAAGACAACCTTTAGGACCAGGTATGGGCATTATGAATTTGTAGTGGTGCCATTTGGATTGACCAATGCACCATATGTCTTTATGTTCTTAATGAATGGCATATTCATAAATCAATTGGATAAGTTTGTCATAATATTCTTGGATGATATACTTATATATTCTAAGTCTAAGGAGGAGCATGAACATCACTTAAGACTGGTATTGCAAATGCTGAGAGAAAATCAGTTGTATGCCAAGTTGAGTAAGTGTTATTTTTATAAAAAGCAGATCCATTACTTGGGACACATTATTTCATAGTAGGGCATAGCAGTAGATCTATAGAATATTGAAGCCATTAGAGGATGGCCAACACCCAGAAATATGTCAGAAGTCAAATATTTGATGGGATTAGTTGGTTACTACAGAAGTTTCATAGTATGGTTCTCTAATATTTCTCATCCCGTCACTTCTTTGCAAAAGAAGGGAACTAAATTTGAATGGACACCTAAGTGTGAAGAGAATTTTAATTTGTTGAAGGAATTACTTACTAGTGCACCTATGTTAAAGATTGTTGACCCAAATGAAAGTTTTGTTGTATGTACAGATGCATGTAAGGAAGGACTTGGGGGATTCCTCATGAAAAATGGACATGTCATTGGTTATGAGTCTAGAAACCTTAAGGAACATGAGAGGAACTATGCCACACATGACTTGGAGCTTGCTGCCATTGTCCACACCTTGAATATGTGGAGGCATTACCTCATGGGGAAGAGATTTGAGTTAAGGACAGACCACATTAGCATGAAGTATCTTTTTGAACAACCAACCTTGAATGCCAGACAAACAAGATGGCTGGAATTTTTAAGTGAATATGACCTCGATATCAA
Source organism: Picea mariana (assembly GCA_032191745.1). Taxonomy (NCBI): domain Eukaryota; kingdom Viridiplantae; phylum Streptophyta; class Pinopsida; order Pinales; family Pinaceae; genus Picea; species Picea mariana. The sequence goes on from JASDQU010209684.1 coordinate 11,260, forward strand.
GCATATCAAAGAACAATAGAATAAGAGTGCATCTCATGCATGATACTGATGTCAATATGCATCAGTCAGAATTGAAGAGAAGAATTTTATATGATCTTGTTACATATCATCATTACCTACAGTTAAAGGAAATCTTACAGCAAGGATATGTACAACAGAAAACAAAGGAGTATGAGATAACGAAAGATGGATTACTTATGCATAAGAATAGAATCTATGTTCCTAGTTCTGGAGAACTGAGGAATTTGGTATTGAAGGAATTGCATGATGTTCCTTATGCTGGACATCCTGGTTATCAGAAAATGATTACAGCAATAAGAAGCCAATTCCTTTAGCCGGGAATGAAAAAGGATGTTTTTGATTACATCAATTGATGTATGGAATGTCAGAAGGTGAAGGCTGAGCAGAAGCACCCAACGGGTTTGTTGTAGCCATTACCAATCCCAGAGAAGAAATGGGAATTGATAACCATTGATTTCATAACTAAATTACATAGGACAACAATACAACATGACTCAATCATGGTAGTGGTTGAAAAATTAACAAAGGCTACTCATTTTGTTCCTGTAAAAACAATTCATACAATGGCTAATATTGCATAAATTTACATGAGGGGGATTTCTAGGTTGCATGGGATACCTAGGACCATTATCTCGGACAGAGATACAAAGTTTACCTCCAATTTCTGAAGGGGATTGTTTAAATAATTTGGTACAAATCTAAACTTTAGCACAACATACCATCCTCAATCAGATGGAAAAACAGAGAGGGTCAACCGAGTAATTGAAGATATGTTGAGAATGCATGTGATGGATAATCCATCTAAGTGGGAAGATTACTTACCCTTGGTTGAGTTTCATATAATAATGGGTATCAAGCTTCATTGAGAATGAGCTGATTCGAAGCCTTGTATAGTAGGAAATACAATACTCCAGTGAGTTGGGACAACCAAGCAGATAAAACAGTAATTGGGCTAAAGTTTCTCAAGGTTATGGAAGACAAGATGGTTAAGATCAAGTAGAATTTGAAGGCAACTCAAGATAGACAAAAATTTTATGCAGATAAGAATAGGACAGCTAGATACTTTAAAGTAGGGGAGCATGTACTTTTGAAAGTGAAGCCCAAGAAAATCTCCTTGAAATTGGGTAGTTGTACAAAGATGGCAGCCAAATTCTGTGGTCCATTTGAAATATTGGACAAAATAGGGCCAGTTGCATACATGATTGCATTGCCTGCATCCATGAATGTGCATAATGTATTTCATGTCTCTTTACTAAAGAAATATGTACATTATTCTAACCATGTTATAGATTGTCATCTAATTTAGGTAGAGACAGAGGGAGACGTTCAGATTCATCCAGTTCGGGTATTGGACAGAAAGGTCAAAATGCTCTAGAATCGATTTATAGAGATGGTAAAAGTTCAGTGGACCTGCTAGGATCCTAAAGATGCTACCTGGGAGCATTAAGATGCCATGTAGGCACGTTACCCACATCGTTTTGAATAAGTTTTGATATTTTGATCTCTATTTTGTATATGCACTGAGGATAGTGCCAAAATAAGAGGGAGGGGATGTAACACCCCGGGTTTTGAACCCCCATTTTAAATAATGTATTGTTACAATGTTGAGAGGCTAGAGTGCCCAAAAAATTATTAAAAGGCCAGTGTGCCCAATAAATGTAACATTTTGATCATTATTAATAATAAATACATCGTTGGTTGCTAGATGGATAAGGACTAGAGTTATAGGGGGCTATGATTCCACAAGAGAGAGGGACTGAGGGGATAAATGTTATTTCCTATTTTAATTACCCTTTTGTGTAAGGGAGTGGATCAGTTACATGATCCTCTTGGGGGAGGCTAGGAGATTCTTGATTCCCCATGAAATACTTAAACCCACCCCTGGTCTGTTGGGGGGGTTGGTTGTTGGCTCGTTCGCTCCTTCACTTCTCCTTGCATTCCATTCTTTCCCGCACGCATTCATGCAGAAATTGTTCATTATTTCACACCTTGGGTGGAGATCCCACTCCATTCATTTCCATCACCATTCATCTTCCTCATCCGTGTTTTGTCTTGGAAAAGGAAAATGAATTGCTGAAGAGAAGTCATGGTACCATTGGTTGTAGAGGTCGTTGTTGTAATACAGCCATGACTTGAGTCCTGCATGTCTGAGATGCATTGGTCGGTGTCCATCTTTGGTCACAGCTGCAAGTCCTGAGAGTTCCAGCATTGAGATTCTAGACCAGTTGCATTGGAGCCCTGGAAGGAGAAGGACTACCTGAGGGACTATGTGGTAGAGAAGGGTGGATGTATGTTCTCTTGGGTGGTGCAAGCTGGGTAGAAGATAGTTGGGTACTTGGATTGCTATGAGTGTTGGGAAATCCTGTGAGAGCTTGAGTGCTCACTGGTTCGGGAAGCCAAGTAACACTCTAGAACTGTCCTTGTGGATTCATAGCCCTAGCTCAGGGATGACACTGTTGTTGATTTTGGAGCAGTAGTGTCTACGGTTAGGTGGAACGTCCTTGGTCTACAGCTAGTTGGTGTCTCATTTTATAAAGATAAGTGCTCCTTGTTATGGTATTATTTATCTGTATATGAATGTATTATATTGTGTATTTATCTATCGTTTAATTGAATCTTGATAATATGCATGCTTGATGGTTATTATTGTGCATGTGGTTAGATCCTTTCTTGTATGCATCCTTATTAATTTAAAAAGGTATCGAGAAGAGAAAGAAGTCCAAGGGTGGGCTTGAAGGTAGTGTACCCTTCCTTGTGGGTGGTGGGGTGTGTTACAACCTATTCCATTGACTCCTTTTCTTATTCCTTTATTTTTCGTCCACTTGTCTCATCAGCTGTCACATTAATTATTTTCACAACTTTTTTGAGCCTTAGATTGAAACATTTGTATGATTTCCTTGAGGTCGAGTACCCAACAAGTACGCCTTTGTCCACAAAAGAATTTAACTTTCCCATTCTTTCATATTCTCTTTTGATGTAGCATTTGATTCTGAAAACTATGAAGTGCTTCACATTCGTTGGTCTTCCTTTCCATAGCTCGTAGGGAGTTTTATCACTACTGTTTCTAAGCATTACTCTATTTTGAATATGAATTGTTGTATTCATTGCATGTTCCCAAAACACGTCTATCATCTTGGAATCCATTAACATAGTTCGAGCCATTTCCTGTATTGTTATGTTCTTCCTTTCGACGAGTCCATTCTGTTGCGGTGTCCTAGCAATAGATAATTTCCTTTTTATCCCATGTTTGTTGTAGAAATCCATAAATTCCTTTGAAGTAAACTCTCCTCCATTATATGATCTCAAACATTTGATTTTTGAATATGTTTCATTTTCAACCATTTCCTTGTATATATTGAAGTTCTGAAATGCTTCTGACTTCTTCCTGATGAAACAAATTGCAGTCATCCTTGTATAATCATCAACCAATAACATAAAATATTGATCACCTTTCAACCCTTTTGTTCTAGTTGGTCCAACTAGATCAATATGCACAATTTCCAATGGCTTTGTTGTGGAGTATTCCTTTGACTTGAAGTTGGTCTTGGTTTTCTTTCCTTGTTGAGAATTCTTGCATAAAGTGTTGGTTGGCCTTGTGATCTCGGGAATTTCTCTGACTGCTTCCTTTTTCTGACTTTGAAAAGGTTATCAAAGTTTATGTGACCCATTATTTTGTGCCATATCCAAGCTTCATCTTCCTTTCCTAGAAAACACTTTTCATTTCCAATTTCACTTAATACATATATGTTGTTTGAAGTTCTTACAGTTGTTTCAACCACTCTGCCTAAACCTACTTTTCTTATCTCGCACTTCTATGAATCAAACACAAGTTTTTGATCTTATTCATACATTTGACTTACACTCATAAGATTGTGTTTCATATCTTCCACTAGTAGAACATTCTCTACCTTGGTATCCTTATTTCCAATTTTGATTATGCCTCTACCAATGATTCTAGTTGAGTCATCATTTCTCTTATCTTGCAATTTGTACTTTCCCAAAATCCAAAGGCAAATGAACAATAAATTGGCATAACAGGAGGTTTTCCTATCATTGTCACCTAAATAAGACACCTCTTTCTCTTTAGGGGTAATAGCCCAGGGGAGACGTCCCCACTGACCTAGGGGTTTGAGAAGGCAAAGGTAATAGTATCAAAAAATTTCTTCCCCTCTCACAAGTCACAATGATCATTAATTCCCAAAGGTTTAATAAAATGAAGCAAAGATTTTCTTAAGTGTACCTACCCAGAACAAGACAACAAAAAAAACTATTTGCAAGTACCAATTGATATTAGTGCTTCATAAAACCTTGGACTTTGAAAAAAAGCAATAAGATGATAATAAATATGAAGCAATAAAAGTTTATAACATCAATGTATATATAATGATATCTTCACAATTATGCCTTAAACAAGATTCAACAATTTCCCAAAATGATAACCTAAAATTAGCAATGTGCAAGTATTTGTCAAAAGCAAAGAAGGCAATGTAAAATCGGCTCTAGCACTTGCTTTTAGAAGATTTTACTGTTGTCATATATGAATGTACATTTATTTTGTAATATAATCAAGATAGTTAGTAATTTAGTCTAATCTAAGGTTAGGAATGGTTATAAAATACCTTGAAGTAGATGGTTTAAAGGTTGTTTTCATCAATCAATCCAATGTAAGGTATGAACTAGTGCCTTTAGGGTAAATGGAGTCATTTTTGAAGTAGAAATATTAAGGGAAACTAATGATAATAAGTGAACTAAAGAGAAGAGGGATGATGGTTGAGGTGTTAGTAACCTAAGGCCTCAATCATCCAAACCCCTAAAAGGAAGATGGCTACTAGGAAGTAGGTAACCCTAGGCCCTAGGGGTTTTCCTTCTACTTTAGGTCAAGCTTGAATTAATTAAAATCCTAATGAAGAAAAAGTACTAGAGTGATACTCAGGTAGGGCTCTAGAATATGCTTCAATGAAAGTGTCTTCTAGCAAAATCAAGTAGGTGGAGAGCTATTGAGAGAAGGACAATAACATGTGCTTGTCTCCTAGGGTTTCACACTAGCAATTTCATAATCTCATAAATGAAAAGAAAAAGATACCATAACCATTCAAAGAAAGAAGGATTGCATATTTTCACTTACATTCACCAAGAATAATCTATTCATGAGCCCTAGTTGAATATTTTCCACCATGAAAATGCAAAAAATCACCAATAAAAGCTCCCTCCAAGAGTTGTGCACAACTTAGTTCATCCAATAAGCCTTAAAAGAGGCAGAATTTCAAACCTCGCACTTGTGTGAGTGAAATATGATGGAAAATACAAGGGATTTTTTCCTAATTTATACAATTCAAATTACCTTTAATTACAAATTAGGTCAAAAAAGGCCGACATGGTGAGTTACATCAAAAATCCAATTTTTTAAATAAAATTAACAAATTAAACCCTAAAATGTGCAAAAGAGGTGTTGTCATGCCCTCCTAGGGTGACGTTGGGCCTCCTAAGTGAGATGTTGGCCTCCATGAGCAAAATGTTAGGCCTTTCAAGGCCTCTGGATCATGCCACACATGCCACTTGGCACACAACTGCGTCCATCATGTCCATTTGACGATGGGTGACGTCAAGGTTCACAAGGGTGATGTCATGGGCCTCCCAAGGCCAACGTTTAGGGGGAAATGCAATACCTCCCTTATTCTAGGCCTGACAAGGTGCCTCTAGTGGAACGTCCTTCTTTTTCTCTGGTGCAAGCCTCTGGTATATGTTTTACCCTAGATGGAGTCTCAACATCCATCTGGTGGGATTTTAGCCCTATGGAGGTCAGAGATAATCATCTCCCCATATGTACCTGTCTGTCAGGCATGGTCCTGCAATAACAACAAGTATGCCCTCCATGGGATCCTAAGTCACAGGGATCATAGCAATGTCAATCACATCTAATAATCAAGTTACCCAAACATGTACATAAAAACCCCCCTTTTCCCAGACAAGTTCCCAAAGATGTTATGCTAGTCTACAAGCCAGGCTTGCAGAGGTTTCCAAGACGTCCTATTGGGATAATTCTCATTAGGTGTGGGGTGTTTCTAGGTGAAGACCAATCCAGATCATGTAATTGCATGAGATGGTGTGGGGAATGTTTGGGCAAGGGGTGTAGTGATGACAAGGAAATGTAGGTCTTACATGTGGGTGCCTCTGAAGAGGGTGAGTTGCACCTTGTCATGGATGCAATTTTTTCCTATTCCATCCAATGCCTTTTTACTCTTTTTCTTTCAAGAAAATAGTTGGGGGACACTGCCCTAGCGTGGTGACCAGTGGTGACAGTGTTACCCACAAGCATTTCATGGAGATGAGAAGGTTGGCTCGTGATGAGACTGCCTTTATATTTTCTATGCCACTAAGATCCACTAGCCTGGTGTGGTGACCATATGAATAGTAGTGTCATACTACTACATTCCCATGGTCCTAATAGGCTAGATCATGATGAGACCCCCTATCCACCAACTAGGTCTTGATTTTTATTTGTATTTTATTCGACACCTCTTTTCTTGCTGAGAAGCCTTTTATTTCTTTCTCTAGGTTCCCTGGGTGAAGAATCTCAAGGTTTAATATTTGGATTTTAACTTTTGCCAACTACTTTTACCCTCTAGTCCTTTAGCCCCTTCTTCCCACAAGGAAAGGTATAACCCTTACTAGCTTGGAAAACCCAATGCCCGAACCAATGTAGGGGATAGATGAGAGGGAAGATGATGAAAAGTGATAAGTATGGAAGGAATGGACGATGACCTTTCATAAACCCACCCAGTGGCAACTCACTCCTAGGGGAACCAACTTGCTAGGGCATTTGATCACCCCCCAAGGAATGGACAAGTCAAAATCCATAATGTCCAAGCAAACGCCATGAAGAAAAAGAGAATTAAATGCACATATTCAAATGCTTTGAGAATCAGAGTGACACATACCATGATACTCGGACTCATTACCTCATGGAGAAAGACCCACTACTACTTCAGAACTAGGCCGATGGGATGGATGTTGTTGTTGCTGATAGAATGGTGGCATTGAAGAAGAAAGGATGGGCCCTCCAGGGCCAAGCTCAAGTCAATATGGATCACAATACTCCATGTTTGGGACCTATGGGCCTTGAGATATAATCTCCTTAGTTATCCCTACAATAGGGAATAACATCTGGATCCAAATCGGGGACATGTGGTCACTGTAGAGCGCATGAGAACCTCGGCATCTATGGTATGACCATTGACCTACTAGATCTCAATAGAAATGATCAATAATCATTTGGGGTGGTGATGTCACCCGTGGATCATATATGATAAAATGAAATACAAGTAAGCAATCATATATAAAAATGGAAATACAACTACTCTAGCATGATATGCAGATGGTATATACAATGAATGAAAATGCCTACCTACCTACCTCTACTTACCTATTGGTTGAATGTTAGGTGTATTCAAATAGCCATTAAAACCATCCTATCAATGTATCGTAATGTATGCCTCGATGCTTCATCATAAACCAAAGCAATGATAAGTCAAGAACAAAAATAACATGAGTTAGAAAATGTATTATATCATCAGAAATCATAAAGTCTAGCTCATGGAGACGGGAGGGAGGGACAAAAACATGTCAATTCACACCTTTAGGAAAGTGCTCAATCCATCTCAGAAAGGGATCATGAAAAATAAAAGGTTCAATAGACTAACTCAAAGAGTCTGAAGGTTGGCTCCCTTGGATGTCTTCATAATATGAGGTCCAGGAAGGAACTAGCAAGAACCTAGAGGATGAATGACAATTCCTTAAGGGAAGGATGGAAAATTGAGATAAAAAACTTCTTCTTGAGGTATTCAACCTACCCTTGAATTCTAAAAGTAAGCTTTTCCTCAGAGAAAACTTAAGAGAAAGGACATGCTTCCCAACTACACCTTTAGTGATATAGCGAGATAAAATAATCAAAGGGAGCTAGGAGACATTGTCATAAGGATCCTTCTTTGGGAAAGAATGTCTTCACCTTTATCAATATCCAAGAAAAACTGTGGTTGATAATCTTCTTCATGGAATAAATCCAAGTGCTCAAAGGAATATTCATCAAAATCCTCAACGTATGACCAAAAATAATCAGAAGAACATATCACCAGATCATCCTTGGGTGTCTAAAAAAATGTTTGTAATCATACCATCTCCTTGTTGCCAATTGTCAAAATTAGTAACCTTATATGATAATTGTAAAGGAAAATTTTGGAAATGACCCTCAATGTCGTAAATGGGATCCTTGTTAGAACCAATCACATCCCACTTACGTCTTCCAACATGTATGAACTCATCAATATTATCAACAATGTCACTACCTTTATCATAACATGAAGGATTTAATGCATCCAAGGGATCCTCTAGTACCTCTTCACTTTCCAACTCATAAAACAAAGCATCATCAAAATCTTGGAAAGGGAAGTAACTTATCATGTTCAATTCTTGTTGTGTAGGAGCATCAATGGCTTGGATGAATTCATCAAATGGAAGAGGTTCCAGTACATCACCAAGACTCATCTCTTCGTCTTCATCGGCAAATGAAGGAGCTAACTCTTCCAAGGGTTCCTTTACTTCTTCACCTTCTAAATCATAGAACAAAGTGTTATCAAAAAACTAGAAAGTAAAATGACTCACCTAATTCTCTTCATATTGTGCAGGAGAGATAGGATATTGGAGAGCATCATCGAACAGAGGAGCGGTTACTAGTGCTTCATCCTCATAATTCACTTCTCTAGTTAAATATTCACTACATTCTATCAAATCATGGGAAAAATCTTGCTCCACTTCAAGGGGTTGAAACTTTTCTTCATAAATCTCTCCTTCTATATCAAAGGCTTATTGGTATTGAGTATGGTATACATCCATGATATCTCCTACAATCTTAGTGGTGAATCCTTCGTCCTCTAGGGCTACTACGAGATTCTGAAGGGCATCTTCATATGTCAGGCATAGTGGTTTTACAAACTCAATAAACCTACTAATGAGGTCTATGAAAGATGATATACCCTTATCTTAGAAACAACTCTTAAACCAATCTTGCATAAAAGATGACAGAGAAATTATGAAGATTTTTACCAGAACATCATCCCCTCCCAATTCTATCTCACTTATATACTTCAAGAATTCTACAATGTGAGTAATTGGGAGGCCTCTGAATCTTGGAGAGTTTTTCAAACATTTTGAATCAAAGTAATGCGAGTATCCTTGAAAACTTTTGAAATCAATAGTTAGATACATTCTTTCCTAGGGCGCCATGATCCCATAACTTGGAAATATCACAAAATTGAGAGAAAGGTGGCACATTGGAAAGGTTAGTGGAGTCGCCAGATAATTTTCTTGAAACTATCAAAGGGATGAGGGGATCACCCTATGTGGAGTCGCTAGTTAAGCTTTGTAAGATAAAGGATTTTGAGAACAGGCTTACCGAAAAAGTGTCGTCTTGAGGAAAATTGACTCAGTTTTCCTCGGCAATGGCACCAAAATGTTATCACTCAATTTGTACTTTCCCAAAATCTAAAGGCAAGTGAACAATAAATTGGCATAACAGGAGGTTGTCCTATCCTTGTCACCTAAAGAAGACACCTCTTTCTCTTTAGGGGTAATAGCCTAGGGGAGACATCCCCGGTGACCTAGGGGTTTGATAAGAAAAAGGTAATAGTATCAAGAAATTTCTTCCCATGTCACAAGTCATACTGATCAGAAAGTCCCAAAGGTTTAATAAGATGAAGCAAAGATTTTCTTAAGTGTACCTGCCTAGAAAAAGACAACAAGAAAACATTATTTGCAAGTACCAATTGATATTAGTGCTTCATAAAACCTTGGACTTTGAAGAAAAGAATTAAGTTGGTAATAAAGATGAAGCAACAGAAATTTATAATAGCAATGTACATATAATGATAGCTTCACAATTATGCCTTAAACAAGCTTCAACATTAACACAAAATGATAACCTAAAATTGGCAATGTGCTAGTATTTGTCAGAAGCAAAGAAGGCAACATAAAATCAGCTCTAACACTTGCTTTTAGAAGATTTTACTGTTGTCATATATGGTTGTAGCTTTCTTTTGTAATAACAGCAAGATAGTTAGTAATTTATTCTAATCTAAGGTTAGGAATGGTTAGCAAATACCTTGAAGTAGATGGTTTAAAGGTTGTTTTCATCAATCAATCAAATATAAGATATGAACTAGTGCCATTAGGGTAAATGGAGTCACTTTTGTAGTAGCAATATTAAGGGAAACAAACGATAATAAGTGAACTAAATACAAGAGGGATGATGGTTGAGGTGTTAGTAATCTAAGGCCTCAATCATCCAAAACTCTAGAAGGAAGACGACTACTAGGAAGTAGGTAACCCTAGGCCCTAGCAGTTTTCCTTCTTCTTTAGATAAAGATTGAATTAAATAAAAGCTTAATGAAGCAAAATTACTAGAGTTCTACTAAGGTATAAATGGCTCTAGGATATACTTCAATGAAGGTGTCTTCTAGAAAAATCAAGTAGGTGGAGAGCTATTGAGAGAAGGATAATAATATGTGCTTTTCTCCTAGGGTTTCACACTAGCAATTTCATAATATCAAAAATGAAAAGAAAAAGATACCATAACCATTCAAAGAAAGAAGGATTGCATATTTTCACTTACATTCACCAAGAATAATCTAGTCACAGACCCTAGATGAAGACTTTTCATCGTGAAAATGCAAAAAATCACCAACAAAATCTCCCTCCAAGAGTTGTGCAACACTTAGTTCAGCCAATAAGCCTTAAAAGAGGCTGAATTTCAGACCTCACATGTGTGTGAGTGAAAGATGATGAAAAATACAAGGGATTGTTCCCTTATTTATACAACTCAAATGACCTTTAATTACAAATTAGGTCAAAAAAAGGTCGACATGGCCAGTGTTGAGTCTCCATTTTGAAACCTTTATTACCCTATATTATCCTCTATCTAAGTCAATTTTACCTCTCACATGTGCATATGTTGACCATTTCCTCCACAAATCCACTTAGTGACCTTGTCCATGTGCATAGAGGGGTAACTTATGTTAAAGGATGATTTGTTTGATTTTCTTGATTAAATTGATTAAATGATTGATTATTTATGCTCCTAATTACTTTGACTATTATTTAGCAGCTTCATGACAAGGTGTCACCTCATCTGGTACTTCCACTAGTCCGGTATTGTAGCAACCAACTGATCTAGTACCAATACTCCTCCTAATATTGTACTCTACAGTGATCTGGTACTACCTCTGTGTTCATTTGGTACGAGATCCACACCTCTTCTGGTACCAGCTCCATCTGGTGCCAGCTTTACACCTCATCTGGTACTAGCTCTACACTTCATCCAGTACCAGCTCTCTACCTCTTCTGGTGATAGCTTCATCTGGTACTACCTCTACGTTCATCAGATACCAGCTCTGCGCCTCTTATGGTACCAACTCCATCTGGTACCATCTCTGTGCTTCATCTGATACCATCTCTCCTTCTCTTCTGGTACTATCTTCATCTGGTACCAGCTCTGTGCTTCATCCGATACCAGCTCTGCACTTCATCCAGTGCCAGCTCTCTGCCTCTTCTGGTACAAGCTTCATCTGGTACCAGCTCTGCGCTTCATCAGGTACCAACTCTCCACCTATTTTGGTACCAACTCTGCACCTCTTATGGTACCATATCCATCTGGTACCATCTTTTCACCTCTACTGGTACCAGCTCTGTGCCTCTATCGGTACCAGCTTCATCCGGTACCAGCTCTACGCTTCATCTGGTACCAGCTCTCCGCCTCTTTCGGTACCAGTTTCATCTGGTACCATATTGCGCCTATTCTAGTACCATCTCCATCCAGTACCTAGATTATGAATTTGTTCATCCAGTACTAAACCCCTGCCTACAGGATTCTGGTACTAACTATTCTAGTCTGATACCAACTGTGATAGTCCAGTACTAGGCATAATTCAGAATTTTGGAATGCTTCTAGAAGAAAATCAGGCACATGGGTTTTGTCCAGAACGATGTCTTCATGCGAAAAAAAAAAAACCAGAATTCACCTAGCTCGCACGTGTGGACCTCCAACTCAGGGGAATGATTCTGCCAAAATTAGTAAAAATCTCAAACTGCCAACTTGCACCTCGATTTTCGTGCATATGGTATTAGATCTAGAAATTCGAAGATCTGGGTTTTGTCTAAAATATGGAAAATTGAGTAAAACGTGGGAAATTTTTCAAAATTATAATTGGTTTGGAATATATGGGTGGAGCCCTAACTTGAATCTGCCCAAATTGATGAAAAACACAGATTTTGGGGATTTATCCTAAAATTGTAAAAATTGTTTTCTTAGTTTGGGGATTTGGTTTCATCCATTCCTCCATGGATTTTATGTATAAATAAGACCTCATAGGTCTGAGAAGGGAGGAATTATTATGCTATAATATTGGTTCTTGAAAAAATAGGAATTGTTATGTTGTAGGGTTGATTCTTGAAGATTGTGGATTGTGCACCTATTTCTCAAGTAATGATATAAATTGCAGTTCATGGAATTGATGTGTGTTATCAAACCTTTCGTTATGTGAGTTTATTTTAAAGCTACCTTGTTGGTACAGCAAGGGCCCACCGACCCAACCAAGGTAAGCTTATTTGTATCTATTGTATATATAATTCTAGTTTGTGTATGAATAAAATCATTTATGTTTTGGTCATAAACATCTAACTTTATTTCTATTTTGTTTCAGTAAACATTTGATAAAATACAATAAAGATATGTTGTAATTATAAGTGAGTGAGCAAGAATTTATGGAGTGCAATATATATTTATGGAGTATAATATGGATTTATGAGTGCAACATAGATTCTTGAGTGAATATTTGCTATCCTTGTATGTGTGTGTAGACAATCATTTGGTAGATTTAATGTTGTAGTGTTGTTTCTATCTTGCAAATCTAGGGATAATTAAGATCTCCATCTTTCAACCTACATGAGCCTATAATGTATTATCTCAACATACCTAGAGTTTCTTCCCGAATTAATTAGGCTACACCTTGCAAACACATGCACAATCAAGACCTCCATCTCTCACCCTACATGTGCCTAAAATGGAGTGTCTTCCTTCACATGTGATTTCCTCTAGCATTGATTGATGTTTTCCTTTGAGCATATGAAAAGTGTAAGATGTTATTAGTCTAGATGTTGTAGGAACAGAGTCAAAGTTCATATTTCTACTTCATTAGCCTATAATGAACAGACTAGTCACCTGAGCAAGAGTTTGAATCATATTTTTTATGAGCTTTGCTTTCCATCTTTTGAATTGTGTGAAGATTGTTATTTTTAAAAGTGTGTGTTGGTTTCTAAATGGTTTTCTTATCTAAGCTATAATAAACAAACATAGGAACCTATCTTTTATTGGCACATATAGTGCATCAACTCTACTGATTACAAATCTCGGTCGATAATTTATGTTTGGTAATATATTATGCATACAATTGCACCAATATTTTGGTGCCATTGTCGGGGAGTTGTAAATGGTAATAGGTAGTATTTGAATCAGATTTATTTAATGGTTTTGGATTGGCTTTATGGATGACCTAAGGGTGGAGAGAATATGGTAAGACATGAGGGAAGATCTCATGCATCCACTTTGGTGGGGTTGCTCCAAAGTTAGGTTGTCCTCTCTTCTTTTAATGCAAGTGTGTTTTTCCTTCTTTTATGCAAAATTGTGTTTTCATGATGGGCTAACTTGTGCGAACCAGTAACCTGGTGATAGCAGGGTCCCAGTAACGCAAAGAGTTCAAGTTTGGTGTGTTTTATTTTTGCAAATAGTTTTAATTTCTTAGTTTTGATATTCAAATCTTTGATGATAAATCATTTTTGGGGTGTTGTAAGAACCCTCGAGTACTAATTTGTGTTGCGAGACAGGGATCATCAACCATCTAGAGCAATTCAAGGATGATCAAGAGATTGAAGAATGTTCCTCCAAGAACTTTCTTGCATTCTAGCAGCAGCTGGGATATCCGCCTCTCAGGAAGAGCATATCTTCACAGCAATCAAGAATCTAGTTGTCTCTCCACGGGAAGATTTAGAAGTTACGTCGTATTCCTATTGTCAATTTGTTGAGGAGAATAAAGAATCATGGATAGAATTCAATGGAGAGCAACCAGTGGAATCTGATATTGAGTATTCCTTAGCATGCCTCTCATCAGATCTTATATTTACTCCAAAGACCAATCATATTGAAGAGGATAATCTGCATAGAATGGTAGAGGAAGACATTCAGTGTGACCTAAACAAAGAAGAGAAACAAGAATATAGTGATCATATTGAAATATGGTTTCAATTAGTTATTAGGCCACACCACTCTTTTATTTTTCATTATTTCTTGATCTCATCATCAAAGCAGTTGGTCCTTCATACTCTGGTATGCATTAAAATTTATCTTTTAAACCCAAGTATGGATATATTTCTAACCTTGTTACGTGCATGGCTTCACTAGAAGTATTCCTATACTTGAAGGACATTTGTTTTTGTTCAATTAGAGTAGGATAGGTAAATAAATAAAGAAATGTTGCACATAAGTACAATGCAACATATATTTAATACTTTTCATAAATGGGAATGTCAAAAGTTAATAAAGCAATTGTTTTAAGATCTTTTGTTCATATAGTAGATTTATTTCTAAAAGTTATGATAATTTTGTTTGGAATCTTATGAAAAGGGAATCTCTTCATCCTCTGAATGCACACATAATACTGGAAGGGTTTTAAAAGTGGAGAAGGCATACTTGTCAATAGAAGATAACACTTAAGGGAGTGCTTCATGACCTATTTCTTCAAATTTCTTCTTTTTCCTTAAGTTGTTAAAAATGGTGCATTTGTGCTTTATCATTACCTATTTATTTTAAGACCACTATTTCACAAGGATGATCAATTAAGTGATCTTTTTAATAGCATTTGAAACTAAATGTTAATTCTGGACTATTTTACGCATAGCTAATAATTCAACTTTTGACATTTTCCCTAAATTTTATGTTTGTAAGCATGAATAAAAATCTAGTTTTAATTAGTTCTATTGGTTTGTTTTTAGAAGATGTTCACAACCTTCTGAGAATCCTTTTTTTAGAATCTCACATTGTTTGCATGAGGCCATGAAAAACCTTGGGCATGGGGGAGTGGTTGTTGAGATAGTAGTAGTTAGGTTTATTTTCTAATAAAATGGAAGTGGCAACAAAAGCAGTGTTTTCCAACATGATACTTCAACATAACAAATCATATGTTTCTTCTTGTAGCAACAGTGATTGCTAGCATATTATACAGATTGATACTTAGAGTATGCCAGCCATAAGGAGAAGCCTACAAATTCCAATTTGCAGAATACGCCACCAGGTACCTTATCCAATTCTCATTGAGTACCGGAATGAAATTTTGTGGTGATCTGATACTGGATAACATCTCTGTGATATTCTGGTACTGAAAATATTTTTTATGTGTTCATCCAGTACTGGATAACATCTATGTGTTTTTTTGGTACTGCAAATATTATCTCTGTGTTGTTTCGGTACTGCAACAAATTCACCCCTATGCTCATCCGGTACTGGAAAAACTTTGTGTTCATCTGGTTCTGGGAAAAAATTGGCATTCATCTAGTACTGTGGGCCAAACTTTGTGTTCATCCAGTACTGGGAAAAACTCTACATCCATTCGGTACTAGGCATGGTCTACGTTCATTCGGTATTGGGTAAAAAGAACTTTGCGTTCATATGGTACTAGGCAAGGTCTGTGTTCATCCAATACTGGGGAAAAAGAAATCTGCATTCATTTGGTACTAAGGTGATATGGTACTGGTAATGAGGTGTTGGTAGTCCTTATCCTGTATTCAAATTTTTTTATGCTCGATTTAAATGCTTCAAGTAATAGGATGTATAAACTCAACATTTTTTCATTTTATTAAGGAATTAAACTAATTATGTATTAAACATGTGGTTACTCTCATACATCCTCATGTCGTCAATTATTGCACGCTCCCTACCATGAACTTTTGCAAGCCCTAGCATACATCTCCTCGTATAGAAATCATTCTTCATGTCACCTTGTTTCTACCCTATGTTACTTATTTTTTATTTTTTGTTCTAGTACTATTGTGTTCCGGTACTGCTCTGTTCTGATACAGTGGAACTTTGTTCCGGTATTTTTTTGTTCTAGTACTGCTCTATTCTGGTATTGTTTTGTTTCGGTACTGCTTTGTTCTGGTACTGTAGAATCATGTTCCGATACTGTCCTATTCTGGTACTACAGAATCTTGCTCTGGTACTGTCCTATTTTGATATTATCTATTACGGTACTGCAAAAACATGTCCTGATACTAGTTACCAATCTGGTACTGATGCCAAGGTGATATGATCTTTGTTCTATGCTTAACATTGTTTTCACTTCAGGTAATTGGAGGTATGAGCTAATCTTTTCATGTTCTTTTTATCAAGGATCATTTAAGTCTTATGTTGAACTATTATTTACTCTCATATACATCTTCCTCCTACATTGTTACACGCACCCCCAAATGAATCATCCTTTCTATCCTTTAAGAAGATACTTCCACATTTATCTCTATACGATAATGGGTGCACCTATCTTATTACCTCATCATTTTGAAAAAGTGATTGCTAATTGAAATATCCATT
>JASDQU010209685.1:1341-12396 GCA_032191745.1 Picea mariana
TGTGAGGTTCGAAACCACGTCCATCAAATTGGTAGGAGACTAGTTGAGTTTAGGAGAACCAATGGCTTTCTAGTAAGGCAAAGACATGACACAGGTGGAGGATCCTTCATTCAAAATAGTGCGATGGATGTTATTTCCACCAACCAAACTTTGAATTTGCAATGCTAAATGGTGGGAGATCATGACCTTAAAATATTCCATATTAAACGTAATCACATTTGATTTCTTTGGATCCATAGCTCCAATGGTTGAAAACAAGGTTCTACGTTGACTTAGAATTTTTTGTATAACTTCAAGGGATGACATAGCACAAAGTGCTTGTGCCAAGTATTCAAAAATATTGTAGTTTTGGGTGACACTGGCACTTGGATTAAATGTCACTTTTTGAATTGTGCCCTTGGGCGGGCATAAAACTGTGTCAAAAATTGGCTTCTCAATTTGAAGAGAGGTGGAAGATGGAGGAGGAGCTGACATGGAGGGTTGATCGATACCCTTTCCATTGGAATGATTACCTAGAATAGTGTCATAAGTATTTGATTAGGTCATTAAATTAACTACCTCCTTACACATATATACCTGAGAGGCACTTGAGGAAGCAACCCCGTGATGGGAATGACCTATGTCACCCCCTCGCAGAGGGGTAGGATTTTGTGCAACCAGTCATTGTTGTTGAACTGGGAAAGGGTTAGTTAACACTATGGGTAGGGAGGTACCTTTCAGAAATTTTTTGACTTCCTCTCGATGAAGTCAATCCTTCATGTAGTGGTCCTTCGTACAAATCATGTAAGGAAACTTATCTTTCCTATCCAGTTGAGTATCAACAGTCCTTGTAGTATCATGTTGGTTAGAATATTTATTGGATTTAACCTTGTTCTTCTTCTTACCTCCTGGTTGTTGAGATGAATTGGATTGGACCGCATTCACCTCGGAGGTATGAGAAGGAGCATAAGTAGTTTTGGTGTTTGAAACGGAACCTGGTTCTGGAGAAGGTCTTGTTGGATCATTCGATGGGTGAGCATCATGAGGGATAAAATCATAAAGTATGTCGGATTGGGAATATACCAAGTCCAAATATTGAGCACGGTTGATAGCCTACTACTCAATAACAACACCTCCCATGGAAACATCATGAGCAATGGGTGACAATAGTGACTTTGTAAACTAATCTATGAGGAGTTGATCTGAAATTGGAGATTTAATCAACCATCTTCACTGCCTCCACTCATGAATATGATCATATATGTGGGTGGAAGAGGATTGTTGAAGTGAGGTCAAAATATTTGTACCGATATCATACCGTATGGGAAACTAGAAATGCGTTAGGAAATCCACGGAAAGAGAATCAAATTTGACAAAGTAGTTACATGGCAGCTCAATATACCCTTTGGTTGTTGCACATGTAAGTGTTCTCTGAAAAATCCTCAGGAAAATGGAGTCATCCATCAAAGAGTTTGAAGAAAACCATAAATGGAAATTCATAACATGATTGTTAGGATATTCCCTAGGTTTTCCTTCAAATTTTGGGATGTCATATGGTAATTTGGCAGGGATGTAGGGCCAAAACAGGGCATCTTGAATGGGAGTATTTGTCAAACGTGAAAGGTCTGGAAGATATAATGTAGCCAAAAATGGAAGTTGTCGGTTATCGTGTGGATACTGGTGGTAACCATGTGGCATGGGAACACTAGTAGGACCATATCTAGGTTGCAACAAGACGGAAAAACTAGATGGTCCTCCCATGTATGGTGGTTGACCTAAAGGTCCCCCTGTGTACGGTGACTTTCCAGGTTTTCCACCCATGTAAGGTGGTTGTCCCGATTGTCCACCCATGTACTATGATTGAATATATGGACCTCCTACATATTGATATTGACCTAATGGCCCCCCCATGTATTGTGGTTGTCATGATGGACCTACCATATACTGTGTTTGAGGGGGATATTGTGTTGGAATCATGGGGTTTATGGATTGATAAGGAAAAGTTCCTTGGTGAGGAATTCCCACTGGATTGGATTGACCCCACAAACGATTAGCAACTCATGGATATGGTTGTCTAAGATACAGGCCAGTGGAAGTAGGGATAGAAGGACTTGTAGAACTGGCTTTCTCCTAGGATTTCTGATGTTGTGACCACATAGGATTTTTCCCCATGTGTTATCACTGAAATTTCATCCGCAAATGGTTAAAGGAATCCATCATCTTCAAACAACTATTAGTTCACCCATGGACCAAAATTACCAAAAAATCATTTCCAAAATGTCCAAAACTATCCAACCAGTTATAAAATCAGGATACGATATGACTATACAGGGTGCGCGCACACATGCACCATCAAAAAACGTAGGAAAAGTGCACATGTGCACCATGCACGACTGTGGACGCTAAAAGCCGCGCACATCTGAGAACGGCGCATTTATGATGTTGGTCGGCCTCCTACCCACTTCTAGTTCAGCTTCCAAGTCGATTTGACATCCAAATCTCGGTTGGATCCGGCTGGGTGGTTGGTCAAAGACCTAAAGGTTCCCTAAACAGCCCCTTTTCACACTAAAAGTTGGTTGCACAATACCTCAAAGTGGTGCTATAAAACAAGGCCATGGGTGCACTACATCTTCAAGGAATTCATTTGCAAGGTTATTTTGCTGCTATTCTCTTGGGGAAACCTTTTTTCTCATCAAGAGCATACTAGCACGATTCCATTTGGGCAATCTACATCACCTTTTGAGTGGGTTAGCTTGGGATTCTTTCACCATTTCTTTCAAGTTTTCAAGTTGTAAGAAGAGATCAATCTTAGGGGTCCAAGAGCCTTCCCTTAGAGGAAGAAGAGACCCAAAGTCCCCTTTCTCTTTGGTGTTTTCTTTTCACTAATACAATCCTTTCCATTAGTGACATGAGTCTTGTTTGTTTCTTGTTCTTATGTCCTTATGCACAATAGTTTAATTCTTTTTCCCTTCCTAGTTTAATTCTTAGCTTAGTCTTTTATGTTTATTCTTCTAACCCTTTCCTTTACTGATGTCTTGCCTAGCTGACCCAACTGGGCTTGTAAGCATCTCTAATTTTCTCTCTCAAGTGACAAAAGAGACGCAACACCATGGTTGAAGGTTTCCCCCCAGGAAAAGTGTCCCTCCAACTGAAGGTTACCCTCCCATTGAAGATTGACCTCCAACAAAGGGTGTACCCATTTGTAAAGTTGGAGAGGGAGGGTGAGTAGCTTGTGTGACCATGGTTGTGTGAATGACTTGACTGTTGGCCATCTGACTGATGGGATGACCAAGTAAATCACTTGGAGTGTGCATGTGTGAAAATAGTGAAGCAGGAATATTACCTTACCCATGTGCAAAGGGAGATGTATTTGCAAGTGGTCGTGTTGGGGTTACCTAGGTCATTTTTGTTCCCAATAAAGAAGAAGCACCAGCAGTATCAACTACATGAGTTGTGGATTGAGATAAATTCCCAAGTCCTTCTAGGAAACCAAAATTCGGTTGATTCAAGTCAAAAGATCGTCTAGTGGCTTAATCGAATGGTAAATTTTAAGAATAATAAGCATCAATAAATGTTGAGGATGGAATTTCAATGATTAATGGGCCATGTGGATCAGTGATAGGAAGATTTACAGGGAGTAAAATTCCTTCTACAATGGTTACAACCAATTCTTCTTCATGATGGTCACTTATGAGAGCTAGAATCCTGACTTCAAAATGCATTTCATCATTAATAAATCCTTCATTCAAAGGATTTCTTTGATGTTTGTTAAATTCAGGATCAAGACCTTTCATGTTGCAAATAAAATAAAATATATAGGAAACCAACCAAGCAAACAATAGATAAATGATATTCTGAAGACAGGATATCAAGTCACCAATGAAGAAATGAGAAGCAGTTACCCCGACCTCCACGTAACAACCCTTCTCAGTGCAAGAAACCCTCACTTTCGCAAGATCACCCTACAAGGGTACTAAAAGTGTGATACAATGTCTACCCTAGGTACCATGGGAATCCCCCCACATTCACCTTTGTAGACACCTAGGAAAGGCCACTAAGGTTACCAACTCATAGTCAGTGTTCGGGTGGGTACATTCGACAGTCGGGACCGAATGTATGGGAAGGATATTAAAGTCTAAAAATATTCAAGAGAACTAAAGACAAGTGGACCAGTAAGACTCCTGAGGACACTGAATGGATTCAAGATTCATGAAGCACCGAGACCAAATGAAACTAGTGGTTTCTCAAGAAAAAACCCTAATATATGCTCTTTCTACTATGATTGGTCAAGCTTTGGAGGGGTAATTTCTTATGTTCTTCCGCACATGACCTCGTGTTTATCCCCTGTGTTAGAGGGGGTTCCCAACTATGCTTATATGAAAAATTAGATTTGTTCACTCTTTAGTGTTCTACAGTCCATTTAGTAGTATTGGACGGTTTACTCACCTTTCCTAGTCCAAAGACCCTAATCCTATTCTATCGTTGGTGTGCTAAAACCAAAAAATTTCTAGTGTCTTTTATTAGCGCGTGGTTGATTTTAGTAGGTTTTTACTTAGGAGGTTCATGGAGATGAAATTAATGAGGTGTGAGACTCAACTCCAATAGAAAGAAAAAGAGTGAGATTCATTTCTTTATTTTTGATGAATTCTATATATGGGAAGGGGAATATTTATATTCTTATTAACACAAGAAAGTACTCAAAACTATGCAAATTTTCAATTTCTGGGAGAAAAATGATACCAAACTACCAAAAAAATGTTTATGAAATCCAAATGCATGTGCAAAACTAGCTATTTTCCAAACATGTACTAAAACTAATTTCCTAAGAATGCAAAAATTTCTTTGTTCGATTATGTATGCAATGAGATATGCAAACTTTTATGCTTTTTAACTTTCATGTTAAATGAAATAGATCAATGTTTGACACAAATAAACTCAAGGCAAAAAAGAAACCAAACAAAGTGTACTAAAAAATTGATGATAACTGAAAGAAATCAAGTATAAGATTAGACTTCATAACTTGTTCAATTGGGAACTCAAAAGATGTAAAGGAGAAAGAAGACAAACACTCTTTAAAATCCTCAAAAATGATCAACAAGAATCAGTATTCAAGGTTGGGTTGCAATAAACAAGAGAGTCCTAATCATTCAAAAAGTGAAATGTTTCAACAAAAACAAAAAGGGCTCAATACCAAACAACCTTTGCAAACTCTAGTTGATGAAAACTTCTACACAATCAATCACTATGAAAACTTTGTGAGACGGAGATCAGAGAACTGAAAGGTAGCTTGAACCAAGGGATCTTGTTAACTCAAGGGGATCATATAATTTCACAACTAGGATAATTTTGCAAACTCAAAGAAGGAAATGAAATGAGTGACGAATCTCAATTCCTCAATCAAAACAAAGTCAAATACAAACCAAAAGACTCTGGGCTAAAAGTATCTTAATAGCAGATTGAGCAAAGCAGGGCAGAAACTCATGGATCCACCTAAAAGGAGAGACTGGTGCCCATGTTATTAAAGATACAGGGAACTATGGCACACCTTAGAAGGAAAAAGGGGAGCACCAGTCAGGCCAATGGCATTATGGTAACCATTGTAGGGGAGTGTTGGTCCTGAAAGTGCTTGAAAAAAGAACAAAAAATCTTAAACTCAGCAGAGACTTAGTCAATGACTCTGTAAAATATTAAATCAAGAAGAGGGAAGGGGAAATAACTCAGAATCAAGCATTAAACTAACAATATCCAATCATAAACAAAGGTTTTATAGGAATCAAAATAAAGACAAATCAAATTCCTATCCCCAATGGATTCATCATTTTTCTGTTATGCGAAATCTTACCCTACAAATAGGTTAAGCTCCCCTTTGGACCAAGACCCATTTTTTTGGTCCCAAAGATAGAAGTAAAAAAATGGTATATACTTGCCTTATATATCTAGTTCCTTAACCTATATATATAAGGAGGGAGGCTTACTTGTTTCCTGAAGTTTGTCCTCGTTGCTCCATCCTTTTTCCTCGTTGCTCCTTCCTTTTTCCTTGCTTCTCCAATTCCTTCAGTGATCAAAGAGATCTGCAAAACAAGAGGTAAGCAAACCGTCCTACTTCTACTAGATTTAGTTAGATAAAAACTAGATCTATATATACCTGATTTGACTTAAGTATAGACATTATCATAAATATCATAATGAAAGGCATAGGCCAAGTTGGTATTAAATGGAAATCCAAAAGAAGGCACGTACAAATTATGTTGATGTCGCAGAAATATTCTCCAAGCTCTCCTCATACAGCCCTTGCATGGAAGTATTGAGATCAAAATGTTGATGCTTCAATGGATTCTTTCTCCCATGATCAAAGGTTTGACACCTAAAATATCCTCCCTTTCACCTTGGAAATGCCTTCAATTTATAGGATTAGGAGGCTCAACCACCATGGGATAATTAGAGAAGTGGTTGAGGATATGGCTACATGAGTTGGTATTTGATCCTAAGATAGTGTCATAGCATATAATTCGACCCAAAACCAACCTCATCTCTTTATATTTGTCCCTTAGGAAAAGGTGGGATTCACCATATTTTCCTCTAACTAAACTGGCATTCCCCTTGAGTTAGATACAGAGCACCAGTGGTGCTCCATAAACAAGGCAAAGGGGACACCACCCTAATGTACTGGTGCTCCACCAACATGGCTAGGGGGGCACCACCCTTCATAAATTCCCAAAACAATGGTCGATTTTCCAAGTAAAAGGCATGTTTTTGACCTTGAAATGATGGGTTTCTTCCTCCAACATGACTTAGGGATCATGGAAAAAAAAAAGCATGGTGTCAAAAACTTGAAACACTTGGAAAAGTGAATGCGACACTTGGTAAGGTGCATACGAGACCTGGAAAAGTGTATGCAACACTTAACAAGGTGCATACAACACTTTGCAACACTTATGGTGTGACACTTAAGTGTGTAATTTTGATGTGTAACACACAAACAACTATCCCCCATCACTGACCCTAACTACTCTTGGTTGGCGCAAGTGCATATCATTGCCATGCTCATTTCTTTAAGAAAAAATCCCAAGATTCCAACTTATCTTTGCAATATGCTTCTAAACAATTTCCCTGGTCACTTTGTCTCTTTTCCCAATTAGATTTTGGTGGTGGTACATGAAGAGGGTGTTAGTATTCAATGATATAACCAACACCTTTATCTAAAAGGAATTTGTGCGACAAAGTTGGTATTATGCAGAAAAATACATCATAGAAATTGCCGTAGAATATTTCTTTTATTTTGTCTACTAATGTTCTTTCCTCAATTGCTTATTCCTCAAAGTATTCTTTGGAAATTATTTAAACCCAACCATGTAAACTCATTCAACCTTCATTAATTAATTTGGACATCAACTGCTCATCATTTGTTATTTTATTCATTAGTGGGTCGGTCAATGTATTTTTTAATTTCTTCCAGGATCGTTTCAATAAATATTTTGTGAGTCTTTGTGAAGAAATGAGCTCTTGCCTCTACCAATGATAGAAATTTTTGTGTGCATAGTTATTAAAGTAGTTGTTGATATTTCTCTCCCACCACTCATGTATCTCTTCCAGTATCAACATCTATGTATGAATTATCTTACACACTCAGGTTTAGGAACTACCGATAATGGAACCAATGTTCTAGTCTAGGGGTTTGTATGCAGATGTTACCATTATTCCTTCATAGAAAGAAATATGAAGAAATATACTAATATATAGTCACACACATAAATAAGATAAGGAAGAGAACATGAAGTAATGGGTAGAACAAAAATAAGCACGTTATTATGATATCAATATCAATTGATAATCCAACTTCTTTGTTACATGGATGTACATATGCATATTCATGATTATGTTACAAGGTAGTTCTAATTATATAACTACCTGGGTCAGTCGACTCGACTGAGAAATCGACTAAATTACAGAATTGACTACATTCTCAATTGACTATCCTTTTAATCTAGTTGATTGTCAAGTCTAGTCAATGGGGTCAACTAGCCCTTCAAACATCATGTAAGTGAGTTCTTGCATTTTTGTATTACAATGTTAGGTGATCCCATCATTACCAATAAATTAACCCACATGTTGATGAGATGCATGGGGGAAAGGTGAGAACAAATATTTTGTTTCTACCCCACTGTTGGCATAAGGGAAGACCCAGGGTTCAACGCTACAACAGCCCACCAACAAAACCCTAACTACCAGCCCTTTCGGCAACACCTGCGAAGCAGATGAAGTCTCACATGAGGTAGAGGTAGGGGTGGTTGCAGGAATCCAGTTTCTACAACCTTAGCTGGGACACAGATCTTTGATCGTAACACCTTAATAGAACACTTAGCATTTATAGTTCATCAATACCCAATTTAGTTTACATTGTCGTTAAACCCTAATAGTAAATTTGTGCAACATTCCCATAGATTCAATAGATTCAAGCACTATGCATACTAACATAGATCAGATCTAGCATCCACTCACATTATTCAGCACTAAGTTACCATATTATATTCACTCATCATCTAACGATGCACTAAGCATTTAATCATATAAACAAGAGAGCAACCATAAAGCACAAAGCATTCACAACACAGGATATACGTGGTTCACCCTCACCCTGGGGCTACATCCACCAACTCTTCGTCTTCTTTATTAGCTTCCTTCAATCTTCTTACATCCACAAACCCTCAAGATCAACTTCACAGAGGACAGGAGATTTGTGCACTCTTCACTAGATCCTCCTTCCCCAAGCTAGGTTACAACACAAAGCCTACATACAGTCTCTTACGCTCACTTGCACTTAGCTTTGCAAGTCTCACACAGTATGCACAAAGCACTTACAACTATTACTTGCACTTAGCACAACTTACAAATCTTCGATCACATATATTGAACTACTTCCTACATCGCCTAGATTTCTATTTATACATTACAAAATTGGGCCTAAACATGGGTAAACCCATGGATCCGCATTCCCATACCCGTTACATAAGCCCAAAAACAAAAAAGGCCTAAAAAGGGGTTGAGATCCCGCGATCTCCACTTCGTCTTGCGCTCTGCCTTTGACAGCCTATCGATGTCCCAAAACTAGGTCAAACATGACCAAGAATCTGTAAGTTTTAAACCTACGAAGTAAAGCAATGCATATAGATTCTTAAGCAAGACAGAAATTAATCAATGGCTCATACATAGAGTACACAGAGATTTTATACCGGAAACCCTCAACCAGGAAAACCTTTATTATATTCATTATATGGAATTTCACCATTCACCATACAATATATACAATGTTTTTAGGTATTCTGTAGATACCAAAACCTTAACCCCTTAATCTGGGATTAATTTACAAATCCACTTAAAATAGAAAAAACCAGAGACGCAATTGTCGAACCTGACACGCCCACACACACACATGAAAAGAATATAACACATACCCAACAGAATCCTCAAAACTTGTTCAAGGGCCAACAGGCCCCCAACACTCACCTGTGACTCATCCTGAGTCACTCTGATCTGAGTAGCTCTGCTTCAAAAGCCTCAATCTTGGCTCGATCTTCTTTGACTTGTTTTTGTGCCATGTCCTCCTGTTCAGTGAACTCTTGGATGATTACTTCGTTGACAGTTCCCTCTAGGCGTTGTTCAGTTGTAGTGATGACTTGCTCCAGTTCTTCTCCTCGGCCTTCGATCTCTGCAAATAGTTGGTAAGCCTCATTCTATATAGGTTGGAGCCTCTGAGTCACTTCCATGACTCTACTCTAAATGGTGTGGACCTTTTGTTGATCAGTACACTGCTCTTGGGATCATTTCATCCTTTCAACAATTGATAGGGGATTCAACTGTGCCTATATTGTTTCTGCTTGCTGCTTTGCCTCCTGGAGCTATGACTCCAGTGCCTTTAATTACAAATTCTCAATGAGTTTCTCATAATTCTGGGCAGTATGATCACTTAGTTTCTTACATTTCATGGTGAGGGCCTTGATTCTTTCAACTGCACTCCGGCCAGTTGCTTCCCTTTGATCCCTTACATCCTGGGGAGTGTCGGGCACTGTGCGGAGCTCTAAGTCTGTTATTATTGGTTGTAGTTGTTGGATAGCTTCCACGAGCTACTCTACTTGATGCTCGACTCAGTCTTCTTCCTTTGGCTCTAAGCCTGTCACAGAGCAGAGTGCTCTGTTGACTGCTTATTTCACTTCGAGTTTCTCTATGAGAAACTATTTTTTTTCTTGTTGAATTTGTGATTTCTCCTCTTCAAACTTTGTCTAGAGAGAAACCTTCTTCTACTCTGCAAGTCGGCATTGTTCTACGAGTACTTCTTGCACTTGCTTCAAGGCCTAGGTGGCTTGTTCATTTCTTCTTGTGCACAATGAAGGCAAGCTTCGATCGCATCATCAATCGGTGGAGTTAGGCTAGCTTATCTCCCAACTCTGGTTCTCTCAATGGCAGGGGCGCAGTGGACACTATGCGACTAGACTAAAGGGCCTGTTTTACCCCTCGAAGTTCGACCTTGATTCTGTCGTACATCTCCTCCTGCTTGGCTTCTTTTTTCTACAATATTTCCTGGGAGGCATCATTTATAGCTGCGATGATGAAGCCAAAGTCATCGAAAGTGAGCACAGTCTTCATCTTAGTCAAGGTGGCTCTTGATTTCTTCCGAGAAGAGGGTTTCAGGGGAGAAACCTTTCTCTTATTCAAGTGATCATCCTCATCTATACGCGGTGTTACTTCTCCTTGCTTCTGCTCATCTTCTTTTCCATTTATCTCTTCTACTTCATCATCACCCCCTTGGCCAAGTGATACTGAAGCAGTCTTTTCTGAGGTGTTTCTTAAGTCTTGGACTTCTTCGATCTTCTTCCCTCTGCTAGTTCCAGGTTTGTCATCTTCTTTGTGAACGGCCTTCGGGCTGTCAAGTTCAGGATCAGACATCTCTGTAGGGTCAGCAAGGATAAGGAAGTCTATTGACCATTCCTTAGTTATCTCCTCGAGGTCCTCTTCTATGAGCTTGTAGTATGACTAAATCTCCTCCTTATGCTTGTCTTCTCGCGTAGTAATATAGATGAA
>JASDQU010209685.1:12583-25386 GCA_032191745.1 Picea mariana
AACAACTCAATGTTTGGGAAGGTCACACCTTCCGGAATATCCCAAGCAAAAAAAGCGCAGCTAAAGTGGAACTCGTAGCCCTAATCCTGTGCTTCGAGACAGTCTAATTCCAGATGATTAACTAGGTACTTTGCCCAATTCATATGTATGCCTTCCATGCATTTCTTTGTTAGGTCAATGACAAAGCCTGTGACCTGTGTGGGTATGTTTTTCCTTACTATCTTTCCTCCAATTAATTGGCATGCTAGGCACACTACGCTATTATGGATGGAAGCTACCTTATAGCCTCATATTCCCTTCTCAACATCATTGTATGTATCCTTGATCTTATGTGCTAACGTGCGATCTATGGCTTTCCATGGATAGAAGTCCTGCGGGTCGAGTCCTTGCATACTCAATCCAGTGATCCTATGGATCAATGTCGGATCGACTGTGATACGGTGGTCTAGCCATAAGTAGCCACCATGGCAACATGAAATTAGGAGCTTGACACAAGTGTCAACTTCTTGGTGCCTTCCAAAGTGTTGGATTTTCATTACATTCAATAGGGTGGATTGCACGAGGTTCATCGTCCATGGCTTGGGGATTATTTTCGAGTTCTTCCCCTTCGTCTTGGTCAAGTATTTATGTGGGGTGATCATACTATGGTTCTTTCGGTCTCCTAAGTTGAAGTCTTTGAACTTCAACATTGAGATCTTGTCCTACTGTGCTCGAACTATGCGTATCCCCTTCGGGAGGTATGCAGTAACCATGGTGTACTCAAAATCTCTCGGCACACTATCACAAATCACCGCGCTAGCCAGAGGCTGGATGTAGTTGAATAATATGGTTGGGATTAGCTTTGCATTTTCTAGGTCATATATGTTCTTGGTTCTCTTTTCTGTTGGTCGAGATGGTCTGGATCCTCAAGCAGTCGACAGAGAGACTTGCACTCCTCTCATCAACGACGCTTGTATACCCACAAAAATTACTCTTTCAGACATTACTCTTTCATTCATGAGGTCGATGAGTACATCCTTCACAGACTCTTTGACTGTGCTAAGTTCTTCGGACATACACGCTCGTGGTTGAATATCTCAGGTTTTAAGAATAACTACTCAATGCAATGGGATGGATGGTGATAGCGTGATGATCATTGTGAAAAATCAACTAATCTTGGGGCTCAGATAATCACAATTGGAAAAATTGTTCTCGGTGCAAGGTTCGATGGAATACGTATATAACTAGGCAACGGATCTCTCCAATGGGAGAGAAGCCTTCATTAATTCAGTTTGGTCCGTTACGACGCGGTCCCAACAGTCTGATGGTGGGATTTCTTACCATAAATTTTGTTATGCATGTTTGGGGTGTCATTCTAACAGTTATACTATTCCCAACGGCTATATTGCTTCGCCATGGTGAAGTGCCATGTGACGTTGTTTTGATATCCCGACGAAGTTCCAGTTTTTCAAATTTTCCTTCTGTGAAGTTCCCTCTGGAACCTTTTGTAACTTTTCAATCTTTGATCTCTTCTTGCTTAGTTTTATAGCCTACTTTCTAGTGAGCTTCATCTCTGTATTCCTCTTTCCATTATGATTCTTATCTCCTCTTGGCATAGTAACTTCACACTGTTGAGATTCTTTCCTAAGATTCAAGGGAAATACTTCTTCTATATCTGGGGTAGGTGCTTCAGTCTTCTGTGAGTCTTCTTTTGTTCTTCCAATTTCGACATCCAAGTCTATGGTTTTAAATAGCTTTGATTAGTTATCTTGTTCTACAATCAATTGTGTGATCCTCCTAGTCATGAAATCTTTCAACTCTTTCTTCTTCTGCTCTAAGAATTATTCTTATTTCCTTCTGGCTTGATCCCCTTCAATCCAA
The DNA here is from genome assembly GCA_032191745.1 of Picea mariana. Lineage (NCBI taxonomy): Eukaryota > Viridiplantae > Streptophyta > Pinopsida > Pinales > Pinaceae > Picea > Picea mariana. The sequence goes on from JASDQU010209685.1 coordinate 14,444, forward strand.
GGTTTTCCTAGTAATATAAAAAATGGGGTGCTATTCTCAATAAATTTAACAACTTCAAATTCTTCCTCTGTCAAAGTTCCATGGGCCCTCATAGATATTTGGGTGAGCTTCCCATGCAGGGTTATCAACTTCCCTCTAAATAATCCTATTCCCCCCAATGAAGGAATCATAGTAGGCTTTCCTAAATTTTCCCAAGTTCTTTCTGTCATAATATTCACCAGTGTTTCTTCATCCAGAACACAGTCAATGTCGAAGTCTCCTATTCTTGCTTCTATGCACTCTTTTCCTTTGAAGATATCTGATAAGTTGATATGTCAGTGGTCATTCAAGATTTCTTTCATTTGCAGCAATACAGTGTCTGATTCTTTCTGGGGTTCTTCCATGGTCTTGGTTGCTTGACCTTTCTCGTGGTCTTCTTGTCTCATAATCATTTTTTCAAGTTTAGCTATCATTCTAGGGCAATCTAAAACTTCATGGTCCATAGCTTTACAACAAAGACAACTAGATCTTCTACTAAGACATTCCTTATCCAGATGTCCCGATCTTCTGCAACTGTAACAAAGGGTTAATCCTCACTTTCTTTTAAATGATCCCCAGGATTTCCTATACTATGCACTAGGATCATAGTGGATAACCTGAAAAAAGTCTTTCTAGGATCCTGCATCCATTGGTTAGTCCAAACATTCTTTCTATGCATAGGTATAACATATCTTTCACTATTCTTATCAAATCTACTTATATCAAATCTTCTTTCATCTAGTTGTTCCCTACTTTTCAAGTTAGGACAAAATTTATCAACCAAACCTAGACCCACACTTTTGAAACAAAAATTTCCACTTATCTTACCTTTAACAAAGAACAAATCCTTCAGATATTACCTCTTCTCTTCAGATCAGACTTCGTTTCTTAGCACAGAGCTTCACAGATCAAGTATAATACTGTGCATTAGGGAAACATATCTACGCACGGAGCTTTCACAGTTTCAGGTCAGATCTTCGCACAAAGCTCCTCTTTCCTTAGTTCCCAGCAATCACAGTTTTTGTCCCGACAATAGAACCATTTGTTGGCACAGAGGTAGAGCCAGGGTTCAACGCTACAACAACGCACCAAAAAAACAATAACTACCCACCCTTTCGGTAACACCTACGAAGTAGATGAAGTCTCACCCGAGGTAGAGGTAGGGGTGGTTGCAGGACTCCAGTGTCTGCAACCTTAGCTGGGACACGGATCTGTGACTATAACACCTTAATAGAACACTTAGTAGTTATAGTTCATCAATACCCAGTTTAGTTTATAGCACAGTTAAACCCTAATAGTAAATATGTGCAACATTCCCATAGATTCAATAAAGTCAAGCACTAAGAATACTAACATAGATCAGATCTAGCATTCACTCACATTATTTAGCACTAAGCTACCATATTAGATTCACTCATCATCTAACAGTGCACTAAGAATTTAATCATATAAACAAGAGAGCAACCATCAAGCACAAAGAATTCACAACACAGGATATACGTGGGCACCCCCACCCTGGGGCTACGTCCACCAACTCTTCATCTTCTTTATTAGATTCCTTCAATATTATTACATGCACAGAGCCTCAAGATCAACTTCGCAGAGGACAGGAGATATGTGCACTCTTCGCTAGATCCTCCTTCCCAAAGCTAGGTTACAACACAAATCCTACATACAGCCTCTTATGGTCACTTTCACTTAGCTCTGCAAGTCTCACACAGTATGCACGAAACACTTACAACTATTACTTGCACTTAGCACAACTTAGAACTCTTCGATCACATAGATCGAACTACTTCCTACATCGCCTAGATTTCTATTTATACATTACAAAATCGGGCCTAAACATGGGTAAACCCATGGGTCGACATTCCCATAGCTTTTACATAATCCCAAAACCCAAAAATCCCTAAAAAGGGGTTGAGATCCCACGATCTCTGCTTCATCTTGCGCTCTGCCTTTGATAGCGTGTCAATGTCCCAAAACTAGGTCAAACATGACCAAGAATGCTCAAAACTTGGTCAAGGGCCAACACTCACTACCACAAAGGGATGTGCACCATGTTAGTAGGAGGAAGCACACAAGAAGAGAGTTCAAAATGACATTTGAATTAGGAAAATATGAGATGGAATGGATCATGTTGGATCTAGGGTATGATGTGCGCATTTTTCCAAAGAAATCATGGGATTTGTTGCAAAAACCAAATTTTGTGTGGTCTCCCATTCAAATCAAGCTATAAAATTAGTATGGGATCTATCCTATTATTAGACCGGAGAAGTTATAGGTTAACATTGATGGGGTAAAAACAAAAGCAATTTTTGAAGTAATCAAAATTATGGATGATTTAGACCCCTACCTAGCTCTACTTGGAATTGACTAGGCATTTGATAATAATTCCATATTGAGTTTGAAGAAAAGGTATTTGTCCTTTGAGATGGACACTTTGCACATCATTGCTCCACTAGATATGATCGAGGGTGATAGCTACAATGAATCAGTAAATGAAGATGTGAAAACCTTGATCATTGAGAATATATACAACATCAGAGGGTGCAAGGAGGATTATGTAAACCCAATAGTCAATGTGAGTTGAGATAGAGGAGTATATACTCATATGACATGGATTTAGAGGATGAAATGACACAATGGAAGAATAAGCTATATGAAATGTTGACTGAGAGATGCACACGAATCACCAAAGTAGTGCATTGGGTTGGAACGGAGATGTGCATCCTACCGATGTTTGATGGGACATGCCCGATAGATGCATTTATAGTGAAAATGGAATATGGTGTACCTAAGGCCCAAAGGATTCAATCCATGGATGCAATAGTGAAGGGAACACCTATGTGCTAATGGGTGACACAAGGAACATAATTATAGTATTGGGTGCAGGTTGTAGAATACATCAAAGTAAGGTACCATCCCCCAACTAAGTTTGAATTGGTAAGAAATTACAAGGGGATAGAGGATCCCCAAGAACAAATTTGGTTCTATGAGCGGCACTAGGAAACTAAGAAGATTCCTCAAGTGCGATGGGTTCATAAATTTTTCCACACTATGGATACGATCCCCAAAAGTTGTTACATCAAGGAGGATACTAAAAGGTAAACCAAGGACTAGAAAAGAGTAATTAATTAGTTCTACGCAACATTTAAGTTTATAATGGATGTCCATATGTAGATAAATATGTTGTTGAGGATCAAGAATTTCATATTCAATTAGCAACCCAGAGACTCCATGCAAAAGGTAGTCTACTCCTATCATAAGGAAATGGTGAAGTTAAATTAGCCAGTGTATTTTTGGAAGGTAGAGAGCAATGATTCACATGAAGAGGACCCTCAAAGCTAACAAATCAATGAAACCAAGGGTGATCATGTAGTTCAAGGAAAGGCCTACATTAGAAATGTTTCATACAATGCATAGTTGTTAAACATGAAGAAACAAAATATAGAGACAGAAGAGGTGTTGAATATGGAAATAATTGGAGATTACTTGGATTAGTAAATAGTGATGCAAGTGGTGGACTTGTTGAAGAAATATGAGGACCTATTTCCAAGAAGTTTTTCTAAGATGAAGGGTATCATAGGATTCCTATGGGAGATGAAAATCTAGTTGAAACTGAATGCCAAACTGATCAGAAAGAGACCATATCTATTGAATCTCAAATGTAAATAAAAGGTGCACAAATAACTGGATCACATGTTAGACGTGGGGATCATTGTTTTGGTGGAATAATCTGAATGGATCATCTGGCCAATGGTATTGCAACCAAATAAGATGGGTGATATATGGATTTTCATATACTTACAAAGTCTCAATACATCCTACATACATGATCCATTTCCTACACCATTTACAGACAAAGTGTTAGACAATATGGGTGGGCACAAATCTTATTCATTCATAGATGGATTTTCAGGTTTCCACTAGGTGCACATCATGGGGGAAGAAAAATCCAAGACAACATTTGTGATGGATTGGGGCTCATTTACATACACCATGATGCCCTTTGGTATAAATAATGCACCTGTGGTTTTCTCCAGGATTGTTGTCAAAGCTTTCAAAGATTTCACGGACAAACTTATGGAAGTATACTTAGATTATTGGATAGTGTTTATCTTGATAAAAGATCATATGCAAGTATTACAGTTGATGTTGGATAGATGCAGGGAGTTATAGATCTCTTTAAACCTAAAAAATTTCAGCTTTTGTACACTATTTGGGACTCTATTAGGACATGTCATCGGCAAGGAAGGATTTTTAGTCAATCAAGAAAAGATTGCAGCAATTTTGGGCATGTTATCCCCAACTTCCATAAGAGATCTCTATGCAACCTTGGGACATACAAGATACTATATACAGTTCATATGGAAATATAAAAAGGTTTTTATGCTATTGGAAAAGCTATTTTGCAAGGATACCAAGAACATCTACACACGGGAGTTCCAGGAGGCATTGGACACATTAAAGGACATATTAGTGATTGCATCGATCCTTATATTTCCATATTGGACTAATATCTTCCACATACATGTGGATGTGTCATCTAGTGCACTTGGCAAAGTGATTATGCAGCCATGATAGGATAATATTGATCATCCAATTTACTTTTCCAACAGAAAGTTGTTTGATTTTGAAAATAACTATACAACCATGGAGAATGAAGGACAAGTGATGGTATATGCCTTGCATAAATTCAAACACTACTTACTTGGCACTCCCTTCAATTTTTTCACCAATCATTTAGTGCTCAAATACTTGGTGAACAAGCCAGTGCTAGGGGGGAGCATATTTCAATGGTTTCTACTCTTATAAGAGTTCAATTTTGAAGTAGCGATCAAACCTAGCAAGCCCAATGTGAGGCTTGATCATCTCTCAAGGATAGAGTTAGGGGAAGTAGAGATAGTCTGGATGATGTGGCACACAACTCTTTAGGGTTGAGGCAATGTTAGATTAACTTACATATATTGTGTCATACCTTACAATAAGTAAGGCGTCGAAAGATCACACCCAAGCACAATACCAACAACTAGTAAACCAGAGTAATGATTACCTGTTGATTGCAAAGGAAATTATACAAACTCGGTGTCGATGGGATCCTACGCAGATGTGGGTTGGATCATGAGAATGAAATGGTTTTCTATGAGGCACATGAAGGCATTGCTAGTGGACATAATGCAGGGAAGGACAATGTGTGAAAAGTGTTGCATGTAATATTATGGTGTTTGTCACTATTTGAAAAATTCAAGGATTATTGCAATCATTGCGACGTTTACTAGTGGATCGGGAATCCATCAAGGAAATATGAACTTCCCCTCTTTCCCATCACCATGATAGATCCATTTGAGAAGTGGGTCATTGAATTTTCAGGGCCAATCAATCCCCTAGTGTGCATAATTGTTTCATGGTATATCATCACTGCAATGGAATACTTGACATCTTAGGTAGAAGATGCAAAGTAAAGGATTGTACTACAGAAACGGTCACATGATTTATTTTTGAGAACATTATCACTAGTTTTGGATTCCAAAATATATCAATGAGTGATCAAGGCACACAATTTGTGAATGAAACCATATTTGCACTAACTCAAAAGTTCATGATCCATCATCAAAAGAGCACACCATGTCATCCACCTGTCAATGGAACTGTCAAAGCATTCAACAAGATATTGGAGCATGTGCTAACCCAGGTGTGCAATGTATAGCATGAATATTTGGATTAGTTGATTACTTCAATATAATGGGAATATAGAACTACATGCAATAGATTGACTAATACACCACTCATGTTAGTTTATAGTAAAGAAGTGGTAATGTCATTAGAATTTGTGGTACAAAATCTTAGGATCACATTCACGACACCAATGTTGGATGATCAATCTCTACAAAGACATTTGGATGTCTTAATGGAATTGTAAGAACACCAATTGATTGCATGACACAACTAGATGGTGGATAAAAAGAGACAAAAGACCTAGCATGATCGCAACATTCGGTGCAAAACTATACAATGGGGATCTTTGGTATTACAATATGATAGCAAGTTCCCAAAGCACCTACATAAGTTTTTCATGTGTTGGTTAGGACCCTTCTGACTTGTATACATCAGTGAGGCTTGTGCATCAAAGTTAGCAATTCTTCAAGGTCAACCCCTCAAAGGATTGATCAATGGTAACCATCTAAAGACATATTACAACCTACAGGGGTTGTATGTGTCATGAACTGATAAAGTTGTAGTGTTATCATAGAGTAGGAGTTAGGTAGGTAGGATTAAAGGAAACTATATTTATGCAATGATTAGTAGGATAGGACATATCTAGGTAATCAATGGGATAAGATAGGACATACCCATGCAAAGTTAGAAGATTCATAATACTTCAAGGGTTAAATGCTAGAGTAAATGTCAAAGGATAGGATAGTTGGATCCCATAGCTGGATGACAGGACACATATGCTCCTAAAGCAGTGAAGAGATAGGCATCTGGTCTAGGACAAGTCATGATGGAAAGAAGAACAAAAATAGTTATGGAAACAATTACCAAAGGGAATGTTAACAGTTATGGCAGGATAGTGTATCATCAGCCAACATTAATGTCGGGTGCATATCTGTGTGGACATCTAGGAAAGAAATAGTAATGGATGAAAGTGTCAGCACAATTATTTAAAGTTCCCACTACAAAGTTATTCATCAATTAAAGAGTTCAAAGTGAGCAGAGAGAAAAGTTTATAGTAAGTCGAGAGAAAATTTTAGAGCAACCAGAGATGAGTGTAGTGAATATTGAGTGATTCTGTGTTGATATTTCAGTGTGCACAACCCTTCCAATTCATAGTTGGGATGGTGAGATAGAGCATAGCTTAGGAGCAGTGGGTGGTAGTACAACAAGCTAGCCAATCCAAGATTCAATCAAGGTAATGGATTCCTCTAGCAAGCCTAAGGTGTTAACCAAGACCAAAGAAGTTAAAGAGGCACAAATGCTTGAGGTAAAAATCCCTATCAAAGTAACCATTAGAGAACCTATGTTAGGCACGGTTTCCATCCTTAAGTATGCATATTACAACATATTGAAGGAGGTGCAAGTCCCTGAACTATGCTTCGATGCCTATGTAGAAATCCTTCTCAGAGGGGAAGTGGTCACCAAGGCATGGTCCAAGCCCATCTACAAATCAAAGATAATGACATTACTAGATGTCACCCATTTTTGGTGCAACCTAAATATCAACTCATGTGTCAGGTTCTTACTCATAAAGTTGCATGGATTATTCCTCTAGTTGGACCTCCCGTACCAAGTCAATATCAATAAAATGTGTTAAGTCTCGAGCCTTCTGAGAACAGGGGAGGATCCTACTGACATGGTAGTAGCATGAGATTCCAAGAAATAACAAGTGTACCAAATATATGGTACACATAGAGGAACAACGGGAACAGTTATTTCTATTATCAACAATGACTAAGTTTGGTTTCCCATGTAGGTACTTACCTGCAAGATGATGTGCAAGTGCCAAAAGGATGAGTGCCCACTTGGAGTAATCCTAGAAACTGACTGATACATCCAAGGCATAAATATGTGTTGGTCATGATACTTGATGAATGAGTTCACCCATGACTATGTGGATGCATAGGACCACAGTAAAGAGTTTCACTATAGTTGGGTATTACTCTTGATCAAAATGATAGTGTGGAAGCCACCACCAGGCATGAAATATATCTCCCAAGTCACTCAATCTTTCCCCATGCCCAAATTTAATGAGATACAATAGGACAAGAATGTCCAACATGAGAACAACATGGATTTTCAGCTATGGTACACATAAATGGTCTAGGTGATTGCACACAACTTCCAAATAGCCTTGTTGATAGGTACAAGGACTATATTTTGTTTGAATGTGATTTCCATAATGTTTTCATCACCCCACTTGCAGATTCATATAATCCTATTGAGATCCTTCCCTTTTGTGATACCAAGAAGGACATTCAACATGCAGTTATGGAGTGGTCAGAGTCATTGTGGCCCACACTCAATGAAGAATTAAATCTCTTGGAAACACATACCAAGAAGAAGCAAGAGAAAAAACAGGTAATGTAATCCAAAGAGGCAGGTAAGAAACTAGATTTCTAAAGGAAAAGGGCGAAACCAGACACGGGGAGTACTCCGCCTAGGAAGGAAAAACAAGTATGGACAATGCAGATCCCAACCTCAAGGTCTAACTCAGTAGGGTGTGCACTATTCCACCACTTTCGACTAGCCTGATGCCCATCAAATAGGAATTCCCCTCTCATATGACCATAAATTTTTTCAAGCATGAGATATTGATGAGTGAGTTGGAGGAATAGAAAATAGACACCAAAGCTCCAAGGTAGGAACTAGGGACTTCCCCATCACCAATTTTTAGCATCCTCAAGGTGATATAATCCAACTTGGATGCGCAACATATGTTGCATCAGGACTTGGCACAAAAATTGGGTGCACTATGTCGCACACTCAAAATTTCTAGACCATCAAATGACCCCAAGTCCCAAGAACAATTGGTTGTTGTTATCACCACTAATGTTACATCACTGCATAGTAGTATGCAAAAGAGGGTCATGCAACTCAAGCCCTTATTATTGATATCCTTCAAGGCATCCATTATTTCAATTCCTCCATCATTAAATTATGTGAAGCTAGACTTGGTGCAGGTACCATCATAGGACCTACAAGTATTCATGGAAAAAATAATTAACTAATTGGGGGACAAGCAACTCACACTCATCCTTTCCTATACAGAGCTGCAACAAAAGCATGAGTAAGAGGTAGTTTTGCACCAGGAAACCCAACAAAGGCATGTGTGGTAGGTAGTTTCACACAAACCAATCTGAGGACGCCATGAAGCAGAGGTAGTTTTTCATACATTGTTGATCAATGTTATGGAGGAAGTATCCACCAAAGTCCTTGGAATGGTGAAAGAAACTATTGACATCCTGGCACAAAATAAACTCAATAAGGTGAAGGAATTTTCCCATCACCTTCATGCATAGAACATGGAGCTTCATCAAAAATTGAATAGAACCTCGCCATCAAATAAAGGGGAGGTGCAACAAAAGATTGCATCCATAGAAAAAATTCTACAACAAGGACAGGTGCATGTGGAAGGATTCTCAAGGGTCATTGATTATAGATTCTAGCTTTGGATTCACTTACAGAGTGCCCCTAAAATCAGCATACTTGAGGATCTCATATGTGAAAGTCAGGTCCAAATCAACAAAAATATGCATACACTAACCTCCCTTCCACCCACAAAGCACAAGGAGGCCGTGATAGTGATAGTTGGCCTCCATTGACAGATTGCATCTTCTTGCACCAACCAATAGATGTTGATAGCCATTGTGTTGGAAGTAAAAGAGTAGACCTAGTATCACCACTATGAACTCACAAATGTGCATGCAAGAGTATCCTCAATGATAGATCTAGGCACACAGATCAAGTTGAAGGCTAGGTCAACCACACTATCAGAGGTCAATAAATTTTGCAAAAACATGAAGAAACTAATGGATATTTTTTATCATATAGACTCTGAGTTCTAAAACTTCATCATCGAGCTAACGAAAAAGGTTCCATCCATCACCTCAGTTGCACCATAATGAAGTTCATTAGATCAAGGATGAGCCAACTAATAGTGTTGGGGGCCTGTTAGCACCAAATTTTTGAAAACAATGTGTGCATGCTACAATTTCTACATGACATGTGCACCACAAGTTTTGTGTTGCACGGCACCAAGATTCAACGTCTTTTGACTATTTTCTACTGCACACAAGAACTTGTAAAGATCAAATGCATATCAAATCCTCAAATATTAGTGTAATGATTGTAATTGTTATTGTAACCGACCAATTGGTCATGGTTGAGGTTGTTAGTGATTTGGAAAGTTTGTTATGATTTTCATTCTTCTATAAATATATAAGGAATGCATGTGAATGTGTTAAAGGTTGTTGGTCGTTTATGGTTAACTTATGGTTGATGAGAGATTCATTGTAATTGTAGAGATGTAAGTGGAATATGAGAGACAAACTAGGTCAAGATATGAGTCTGTGATCTCTAGTTTAAGCTTAATGGGTCTCTACACATGCTATGTATTTCCATGTATCGGAAATCTTCACTATGATTAATGAAAGAAGGCATGAGGCCCGAATTTATACTTCCTATCATGTATTGTATGTTGTTACATATATTGGATTGTGCATTACTTATATGAATGTTGATATGAATTAATAGTGTATAATGTGTATCTCTTAGCTAAGTGTTTCATGCCTATGTTGTTCTTTCATGATATCCACAAGCATTTAGTCTTTGTTATTCTCATGCACATATCGAGTGAGACCTTATTTAGTCCTTGAATATTTAACATGCCAACGTGAATGAGGTATTTGTTGGTAAATCCTTTCAAACCCTTGGATATATATATATATATATAGCTTATTTTATTAATTTCATAATTGGCTACATGACTGGTGGTCTCATGGTATCGACCCATTAGCTCTACAAATGGTTGCTTGGTTGGTGGTTCCATAGGAATTTCTTATTGGGGTTGCAACAACCCATAGAAGACAATAAACATGCACTTCCATGGTCTATGGGATTCATGGTGATCTATGTGATCTATAACTGCATTTTTTCTACAATGAATATTCATGTGGTCGAAATTAACCATAAACATAACACATGGACTCAACATGATATCCTTCGCTACATAAGTCCACAGCATCAGATCACACAAAAATCTATAGAATTAGATTAGAAACACCTTGTAATGAAAATCAGAGCGTGATTTGATATATAGCAACAAGCCTATAACGATCCTATAGTGATCCATAGCATGGACCTATAGTGATATGTAGCATAGACCTATATTGTGTTCTGAAGAAATAATCATGTGTTGCAACAAT
>JASDQU010209686.1:0-14376 GCA_032191745.1 Picea mariana
AGAACTAAATGCATGTTTATTTGCTTATATATTATTTACTCATATAAAGAATTTGTCTTTTATGATTCATGCAGGTCTTGGTGATGGAAATGCATCTCATGGACAACTCTTATCAATTTGTATGGGATAATGAATCTGGAAAAAGGACAATGATAAGTTAAGGGTTTTGACGTGTTTTTTAAAGTATAGAACTCAGCGTAGAACTTATGGAGACATAGAAATGTAAAAATACAATTTTGATTGTTGTTAATATATTCATATTTTCTAGGACATTACTAGTATCAAATTAATGTATGAGACCCCTATGTTTGTGGGATGCATAGAGGGTTTATTCATTGTCCCACAAACAAGCAAGTCTCATACATCAATTTGGTGTCTCGCTAGGTTGTGACCTATCAATATATTTTTGAGATACAAGTAATTTTATAAGTCGATGTGCAATAATATATAAACACATAAACATATTTTGATCAACTATTGAAATATTGTACCTACAAATCTACTTTGGCATGTTTCTAGGACAATTTATCTCCCCATGTATATTTTGATCCTTTTAGGGGCCAAAGGTCAATGCTTAACTTATCTTCCTTGATTTTTTCCTTTCCCCAAAAAATTCTTCAATGCAGCTCTTGCCCCTCCAAGTGGGCCAAAACCCCCACTATTAGCCAATAATAAATCTCCAAATGATGCCACTGCATCCAATGCTTGTTCAACAAGGGGCCCTCAAATATGTATTATGTAAAGGAGCTCACAAGGTCAATTCAAAACCCAATGTACTTCATCGAGGGATACTTCATACACCAAGCATTATGCCTCCTAAATTCTAATGTATGTAGTGTTCTTCATGTGTGGGAACATACCCAAAAGTGTGCGATGACGCCTACATTATAGGACCAAAAATGTGACTCCAAAACTCTCTTCAAAACCTCCATGTGATACATTACTTTATGGTGAAGGTCAAGTATATATGAGATAATACATTTCCTTTTTCCTCTAGTCTTCTCCAATACTTACCTCCCCTATCTCCATTGTGAGGCAAGTCTAGTGTACTGCTGCCACATGTGTCTTGTTGCAGAAGGGTGCTCTGCCATTCCTTGTTTCCTAAGTCTGCTCCAATGATGCATTATGGGTGAGATGATTCATGTGCCGAGGAGATGACATGGTAGAGCACTGTTGGAAAAGCCTTTTTAGGCATATATATCCCCCGTACGTGTTCACAAAATGCCCAATACTTCTGAAAGAACCCTAATCAAGATGTTGATTACACTTGAGGAGGACAAAAATATTCCAGATTGAGGAAGAGAATACACTCAAGTCAAAATTCATGCCTAATACATGGTCACTTACTTCTTGAGAAAAGGAAATCATGAAGAGAAACAACAATAAATTTCTTCATATTCCCTGTATGTATACCTTACATGACTACAAAGTGATGCATTATGGTTTGAAACAAAACATTGACTGCTTGAAATTATAAACAACTTGATGACTGCAGTCACTGTTTTGGTCATAAATTGAGTTGGAGAGGCCTAGAATTCCAAGGATAAATCCCATAAATACTCCATAAATAATCAAGCATTCAAGATGAGGTGAGGAAAATAAGTCTCCGTGTGTACATCTATGGTAGAGAGATGAATGTTTGATCAGTCATGAAAACAACCTAACAACTTGCATAACTTGCCAATGAAAACTTAGTGAAAATGTCATCCTAGTCTCAATGCTCCATCAAAGTTATACTGTTGTTTCCATGGCACAATCCTGCATACTTCAACATTAGTTCATTTGTTGCATGTTGTCAATAGGTACAAAGTGACAACCTGAATCTTCAAAAAATCCTTGACTGTACCAAAGACACAATGGCAAAGAAGAAACCAAAATATACTCTCAAAGTGTCTATTCTGAGTGTGCTTAGGTCTGAACCAGTGATGTTGTAGGTGACATTCATTCCCAGCTGTCATAAAATATCAAAATCTAGAAAGAGAAAGTTCATAAAACTGAATGTAAAATGATGTGTATATTGCTCATAAGCCTCAAAGATAGCAGAGATACCAAGGAGGTTTTGTTTATCTCAAACATGATGGTCCAGACCTCATTTCTTTCTAACCTTAACTCTATTCATAATGCAGCCCCAAATTCATCTCTTAGGTTGTTGTTTTGGTGCAGGTGTTGGAGGAGTATCACTTCTTGTACAATCTGCCCAACTATCCAACCATAAGCTATCACAAATAAGTTAATTTTTCACCCTTCAATATACCCTCTAGTTTTCTAAGAATATGCCTTAATTTAGGGAATCTTGGGTTTATCATCCATCTAATATAGAACACCACAATTTTGCTGAGAATATCATTTTGGAGGGCCAAAAAAAGATGGCGGAGATGTTGGTTATACTCTGTCATCATGGCAAGATAGGACTCCATGAATGGAGCATTTTATACTTCCCACTTATTCATCATGAACTGATGTTGGTTGGAACTTCCTCTAGAACACAAATGACAAGTCCTTGTGCATCTTGACTATGTATTCCAAGTAAATCATGCATCATGCCACAATGCTGCTATATAACTAATGCCCCATGCTTCCAGTTTAGACTATCAAATGTCATGTTTACAATGAAAAATTAAAGAAATGAGAAGGATTAGAGAATTCCTTCTTCTATATTCAAATGATAGAATTTTGAATTTCCTTAGATGGCATAGCAAGCATAATCCTTGGCATGGATTCACACATGAAGAAAAGATGCCTTCAACATCAACATCACTAGGAATCATGAATTTCCTTATGATTTTAGGGTTTCTCTTTCTATGCATCTGTATATACTTACAATGATCCTCATCCTCAACCCCTTCATGCTTATGTTAATTAGGTTCATTACACGTCGTCCCTCCTTGAAAGGGTCCGTCCTTGAAGTAGGATAAGGGATTGGTGATAGACATCAAATTTGTGAATGAATCAACAATAAATCATATTCTTCATTAGGTACAATATTAAGTCTTCTGTGTATCTTGAATATGGGGACTTTTGTAGCATATCATTGTAAGGATTCTGTAGCATATCTTTGTTTTCGGAGACTAGAAAACTATCAAGTTTTTTTTTATTTTTAAAAACCTACAAAAGTCGTCGTTATAGCGACGTATGTTCGTTGCAAGTATGGCATCTGTGTCGCAAGCCATTGGTGGGTTTTCTACTCTACCACAAAACTTCATCGTTATCTCCACACGTCGTCGTCTCTATAGCGACACATGTTCATTGCAATAAGGTGTACATCTCTTGTTCTTGCCACGAATATGTAACTCATTGCGATGAACTTGCATCTCTATAGCGATGAACGTTCGTGGCAAGAAATTAAATATTCTCTATTGGATTCCATATTTTTGACATATGTTCGTTGGTCTACTGACGATAGTTTGTTGCAATTACAACAATGTGAACAAAAAAATTTAACATAAAATATTTAGGATGATGACACGTGGCATCATAATTTCGTCGCTATTTCCACGAATAATCTTAGTGCGTGGATATAGAGACATAAAAGTTCCATGAAAAATACTATTTGCCTTCGTGGAAAGTGCGACGGATATGTGTGACAATAGCAACGAAAAACCATGGCAAATTTGGTCATATATATTAGTGCACATGTGGCATTTAAAGAAGATTCTAGAAGGTCCAAGACCATCTCTTTACTGAGGGAACTATGACATGTGGAACTATGAACCCAAGAAATATAACCTCTGGAACTATGACCTCTAGAACTACACCCTCTCCAAATTTGACCTCTAGAACTATGACCTGTGGAATGACCTCTTGAACTATGACCCCAAGAACTATGACTTGTGGTATGACCTCTGGAACTATGACTTCTAGAATTGTGACCTTTGGAACTATGCCCTATGGAACTGTGACCCCATAAACTATGACATGTGGAACTATGCCCTTTATAACTTTGACCTATGGAACTATGACTTGTATAATTCCCTCTAGAACTATGACATCTGGAACTATGACCCTAGGAACTATGAACTATGAAAATATGACCTCTGGAACTATGACCTCAGGAACTATGACCTATGGAACTGTGATCTATGGAACTACACCCTCTGGAACTTTGACGTCTGGAACTATGACCCATGGAACTATGACCTCTAGAACTATGCCCTTTGGAACTTTGACCTATGGAACTATGACCTGTGGAATGAGATCTGGAACTATGACCTCTGGAAATGTGACCCCATGAACTATGACCTATGGAATGATATTTGGAAATATGACCTCTGGAACTATGATCCTGGGAACTATGAACTCTGGAACTATAACCTTTGTAACTATGATCCTAGGAACTATGACCTATGGAACTGCGTCCTTTTGGAAATTTGAACTCTAGAACTATGACCTGTTGTATGACCCAAAGAACTGTGTCTTGTGGAACTATGAACTCTAGAACTATGACCCCAGGAACTATGAACTCTAGAACTATGACCCTAGGAACTATGATCTGTGGAACTATGACCTATGGAACTATGACCTCTATAACTATGACCCGGGATCTATGACCCCAAGAACTATGAATTTTAGAACTATGACCCCAATAATATCACCTGTGGAAATATGATCCCAATAACTATGACCTCTAGAACTATGACCTTTGGAACTATGACCTATAGAACTATGATCCCATGAACTATGACCCCGGGAGCTATGACTTGTGGAATGAATTATGGAACTATGACCTCTAGAGCTGTGACCCGAGGAAATATGACCTCTGGAACTATGACCTGGAACTGTGAACCGAGGAACTATGACCTATGGAATGACCTCTGGAGCTGTGACCCCAGGAATTATGACCTGTGGAATGACCTCTAGAACTATGACCTTTGGAACTATGACCCCAGGAACTATGACCCATGGAACTATGACCTCTGGAACTATGCCCTTTGGAACTTTGAAATTTGTAACTATGAACTGTGGAATGACTTTGGAAAATATGACCTTGGGAAATTATTATGTTCACATTTCTTCAATTCATTTGTTGCACCATAACTAGAAAGCACACCATCCATTTTACATGTGTGACAATCCACAATTCTAATTACAAATAGTTACACCCATTTTAAAAGTATGCCACAACGTTCACAATGTTAGGGTGACTCTATCCCTCCCAAAACCTTGGGATTACAACCAAAATAATTGATGCTAATGTGTAGAACATCTAAAACACTTTACAATGGATATAAATGTATGTTTATAGGTTTAAAAAGCTAGTAATTAGTAAATAAATCTTCTAGAAGTCCTAAATTAGACCTCTTAGCTTCCAACCATTATATTCTTTTATACAAACATTGTTGTCACGAGTGCATTATGGATATATGTTCTACCTTTATTAGCTACACACTACATACCATGTGCATCCATTACGTTGTGCAACCCATTCCAAAAATATGGAACTTGTGCGCCTTGAAAAGAAACTTCAAAAAATGGCATTGACACATTCCAATTGCATAATATTTACACACTACAAATTCAAAACCATTCTTCAAACTCATGCCATTTTCCATGATTTTTATTTCATTTCTAATACCAAGCTTTTGGAATTTACATGGCCAAAATTTGGTGCCACAAGATTAACCTATTTTCTACATTACATAATGCAACCTCTAAATCGTTCCTATCTATGAATGCATTTTCTTTCATGTTAAATGACATTACATCATTAGTTTCTATATCTATTGTCCCAAACAATTTGGGAAATTAGTGTTTATTGGCCTTCTCATATTACCATATTTTAGTCCATCTTTGATAGCTTCACATTATAAATCGGTGTGAAAAATTGGTAGAGAGTGAAGCTAGGTGCATGCAGAGAAGGCAGGTGCACTCTATAACCAAGTTGAATTTTGCATGATGGTGGGTAATCCTAATATGGAAGCTATTTAGATAAGTTGAAATTGGTGGTTTGTTGATTCTTGATAAGATTTTCTATTGTTGGTATGTGTGAGACTAATACTATCAACTTCTTATTTTATTTGTCCTTACTCGCCCTTGGGTCAATTATTTTGGGCCATAGTTCTTGTTTCATAGTGCTTTTATTCCATTGAGTTTCCAATAGTTCTTAATTTTTCCCTTTCATCAGTGATGGCCATCTTAGGTTTTTGTTTCATAGCTGTCTTCTTCCATTGATTACCCAATGTTTCTTCATTTTTCCCTTTTTTCATTGATGGTCATCTCAAGCTTACATCTTTTTTTCCTTTGCATCACTCCTTCGCATTCCTTTGATGGAGGAAATATGTTTTTATTAATTGGAATTCTCTAGGGCACATGAAATATGATGATTTACCCCTAGAGAAACCATACTAGATTGGTGCCCCACAACTAGAAAATGACTAATTTGGTTGTACTTCCACACTCTCTATAACCAAGAAATGGGTCTTACATCACACAAGAAACGGGTCTTACATGACACTATTTCAAATGATATTATTTCAATAGCATGGACAACCTACATATGCACTATAATATGAAAATGAATCGAAGAAATGTGAACATAATAATTTCCCAAGGTCATATTCTCTTAAGTCATTCCATAGGTCATAGTTTCAAAGTTCAAAGTTCCAAAGGGTGTAGTTCCAGATGTCAGTTCCATGGGTCATAGTTCCTAGGGTCATAGTTCCATAGGTCATAGTTCCACGGGTCATAGCTCATGGGGTCATAGTTCCATAGGTCATGGTTCCATAGGTCATAATTCATGGGGTCACAGTTCCAGAGGTCATATTTCCACAAGTCATAGTTCACGTGGTCATAGTTACTAGGGTCACAGTTCCAGAGGCCATAGTTCCAAAGGGTCATTCCAGAGGTCATAGTTCCAGAGGTCATAGTTCCATAGGTTAAATTTCCAGAGGTCATAGTTCTACAGGTCATAGTTCCTAGGATCATAGTTCCAAAGGTCATAGTTCTACAATTCATAGTTCCCGGGGTCATATCTCCATAGGTCATAGTTATAGAGGCCATAGTTCCACAAGTAATAATTCTAGAGGTCATAGTTCCACATGTCATAGTTCTTGGGGTCATAGTTCCACATGTCATAGTTCTAGGGGTCATAGTTGACCTCAAAAAATATGACCTCAGGAAATGTGACCTTATAAACAGTGACCTCGGGAACTATGATCTCAGGAAATTTTACCTCAGGAACTATGACCTCAAGAGCTTTGACCTAAGGAGCTATGACCTCAGGAAATTTCACCTCAAAATATTTGTCCTTAGAAACTTTGACCTCAGGAACATTGATATTAGGAGCTATGACCTTAGGAACTTTGATCTCAGGAACTATGACCTCAAGAATTTTGACCTTGGGAACTATGACTTCAAGAACTTTGACCTTGGGAATTATGACCTCGGGAACTATGACCTGAGGAACTATGACCTTAGGAACTATGACCTCAATAAATTTGACCTCAGGAACTATGACCTCAGGGAATATGACCACAGGGACTATGACCTCAGGAACTATGGTATTCAAAATCTCCTATTTGAAAATTCAACAATCACCATTGAGAAATAGTAACCCGATGTCCTTTTTACAATCATGAAACTATTCACGCAATAAGATGGGGTGCACATTTTAATGTTAAATTACTTATCACCTCGTTATATACTATCTTTTCAGTGCTTTCTCCATCAATAATCAAATCACAACACTTACCTGATATTTTACATTTTGTGTTGAATATTTTTTCTTCTAGAATTTTATTCTTTGTCTTGAGCAACACCCTTCTAACATGATATTTCCTCCTTGCTCATGGTGAATCTTTGTAATTTTGTCCCCAACAATAGAATAATTCCTTTCCTAATCTATGTGTTCCCTTGCTTCATTCCTTCTTCTTATGAGATTTCTAATGGTATAAGCTCCCCAACTTGTCCCACAGTTTCTTGGCCGAATCTTCACCTGAGACATTCAACAATACCGAATATGCAAGAAAAATTCAAATCATACTCCTTTCTCTTCTCTCGAGTTTCTCCCATTATTGCGTCGACATACCTATCGGCATGGTACCTAGACATATTGATGCCCATTGTTCTCCATATACAAGGAGATCTTCAATTTTAAGCTTCCAAAGCTCAAAATTCTAGCCATTGAATTTTTCAATCTCTATTCTCGAGTTGCTCTCCATTCTTTAACATAAGCTTTAAAGGTTTATGTCTTACGACTCTTACTGAACCTAGGGTTTAGCTCATATCCAAGGTTTTTAAGCCAATCTCTAATACCACTTGTTAGGAAATGGGGAACACTTCCACGCTAAACCTAGAAGAAGAGAGGAATAAATATTTAATCAAAAAAGTAAATGACAAAGAAAACACACAACACACAGAGATAACACCCTAGAAAACCCAAACTGGGAAAACCAATATTCCTTGAGCGTTCTGCTCTCTCGTTGTCTTATTCATTCAAAATAAAAGGTTACATGTAGAACCTTGGTCCACACCTAAGACACAATCGACATCATACCTTCTTGTTTTACACAAGAACAACCCTGTAGCCAATTCAACTTACATCTACATGACCAACAACCTCTACGATTTCATCTAAAGATTATCTTTTACAACATTACAACACACCTTCTTTATAGGCTTTACAATATGAAAAACCCTAAATAAAAGGTGCCCCAAAAATGGTTACAGATCCATGCAGATCATTGGCTACAAATATCGTGAATATTGGGGTTCTATTATAGTTGACTACCAGTTGACCTTCATTCAATATTCAGTCAGTTGCCACACGCCTACTTGTCGGCCTCTTGTTGGTTGACCTCTTCGAATTTTTGTCAATGTCTTTACCACGTTGAACCACCTCGACCTTCGACTTCGACTTTACCTAGTCGAAACACCTCGACCTTCAACTTGTTGTCGATTCCTTTGACTTCGATTGTTAGTCGATCCACCTCGACTGGAATTTCACTACAATGAATATAACAACCCAACATAACTTGGTTCCAACAAACTTTTCCTTATGGGGGTATTAAAATTTTTATATTCAAAATAGTTTAATTATTCTCCAATCCAGTCAATTAAATTTTTATCCTTTAAGTTGTCATCATAATTTGGTTTTTTGGTTTTAGCACTAACTCTATATTTTAGAAGTTTGGGAAACTATACACTACGGTCTCTTTCCTATTCATCTTGTCTTTCTTCTGCTTCAAGTCATATTCTTGATTCTTCTCTGACATCACCAACATGTTTCATTTAAAATTCCTTAATTCTCCTTCTCAACTCTTCAAATTCTTGATTTCTTTGATTTCCCATAACTTCCATCACTAGATATGCTAGATCTCTTTTATTTATTTTCCTAAGTGGCATACATATTCCTATTCTTTTGTAATTCTCACTGTTACCACATAGGAACTAGTGCACCATGAATACTATTTTTAACAAGGATTAATTTCCTAACATCTAATTGCTAACACAACTTCCACCATTAAAACCTATTTACAACATACATAATTTTTCCCATAAATGAAAACAACACTTTCCTCCTTCCCAACAATCTCACATGCCATTTTCTTTTCTTAATACTATCTTAATCTTCTAGATTAGAGTTGATCATCTCCTTATACTATCTTAATTTTTGAGCTGTGGAAAGACCATTTTCTTTTGTTAATGCATCCCAATGCATTTTTCCTCACTTGATTCGACTTTCTAGAGAGGGTAGGAGACACTTTCCTTGATTTTAGGGAGTTTTCCTTAAGTTTAGGGAGTTAACTTTGAGTTCTTTAGTTAGAAATACACTTAATAACTCATTTCCGACCTCCATGCATAGTTTAAACACCTAAAGGAAGGAGAGCGCACTTCCTCCTTAAATCAAGGAAATTGTCCCTTGATTTTAGGTATTTACCCCCTTTCTTTAGTAAACTTGCATGTTTTGCATGTCAGTTATGGATAACTTGAAATTTTCAGCCTATCATACTAATGTTAGGTGTGGGTTAACTATTTTAGAATTTTAGGCATGTGCTTTAGCTAGTTTACACTACTTTTAGTGGCAATTGCTATTATACGTGATAAGATCAATTCCTCTCTACATATTGGATTGATCTCTTTGTAATTTTGAACATATTGTAAATACATTCATTCTTCTGGAGTAAATTATTCTCTATCTCTATATTCTTTGTTTATTTTCAAATTCATTGTATTAGTATTATTTTTCTCATCGAATTCTAGATTTCCCGGGTCTCAAAATTTTGCATGGTATCAAAGCCTTAGGGAATATGAGGAAGAGGAATACTAGTTTTATTTGCAGGTGAAAGATCATCAAAGTAGGAAAAAAAAAATCGATGGATCAACAACTTTAGCCCAAGCATGTTGTCCTAACTTCATTCAAATACTTTGAATGGAAATTCAAGATCACCCTTGCTCTCCGAAGCAAAGGTCTCTACCAGTTAACAATGGGTACAGAAGTTGAGCCAACAAATTTTGTGGAGAAGGAAAAGTATTTCAATCGAATGGATGAAGCCTTTGGGCTGATATGTCTCTCCATATAAAGAGACTTTATGTTCCATGTCTACACCGCATTATCCCCCAATGATTTCTGGACCAAGTTGGAAGAGTTTTTCGGTAAACATGATGAAATTCGAGCCTATAGTTTGGAGAACAAGCTCATAGGTTTGAATCCGTCAAATTTTGATTCTTTGCAAGAGTGTTTTACAAAAAATAAATCTATTTTAGTTCAGATTAAAGATTTCAAAGTAGTGAAAAAATATGAGCAACTCATACTTTCCATTCTCTCAAAACTAGGTCTCGATTATTCAGTTTTTGTTTCCTCGTTTCATGCTTCAAAATTAACAACTCCGAAGTGGAAAATGCCCTCTTTAGATTATTTTATTGAAGCACTAAATCAAGAGAAGAAAAATTTAGTTTCCATGGGATCCATAAAGGGTTCTATATATCATTCTCTTGTAGCAAATGAAGCAAACAAACCGAATTTCAAATATCGGAAAAAGGGGAAAGGAAAAAACCCTGAGGCTAGAAAGGAAAAGTTCTCGAAATCGACGTATGAATCTTTTTTAGATCACAAAGGTAAGAATAAAGGGAAATATCTAAATGAAACTATTGTCAAAAATTTTGTCATATTGAATATTCTTGTATGAGGAAAAATATAGATGATATGGCGAAGATACTACAACAAAACAATCTCATGGTATCGACAAATGCAAGGAAGAAGGATGAAGAAAAACCGACTGAAGGAAGAGGAAAAACTCGTGATAGTCACGCTTTGATGGCTGTCACATCCTCCCCATACACTTGGATCCTTTATTGAGGTGCTTCAAATCATATGGCTTCAAATAAAGAATCATTCTCGTCCATCAAAGAGTGCAAAAGACCTTCTATTCTCATGGGAGATGACACACCTATTGAGGTATGTGGTAAATGCATAGTTTCTTTGGAAGGGGACTATTTTGATAATGTTCTACATGTCCCCTTGCTATCCATGATATTTATTTCCATATATCAAATCACACATTAAGGTTATGGAAAAAAGGTCGAATTCTATCATTATTCAGTGGACATTTCAAACTTAAAAACAGGGTCTCAGGTAGCTCACGGTGTTGCAGATCATCACTCTCGGTTGTATTCCTTCTCTCATTTCATTCCCAAATCTGTATGTACAAATTTTTTGACTCATACTAATGAAGAGAGAAGGTTATTAAATGAGATATTTGGGCATATTAATTACATGTACTTGCATCGACTCAACAAAGAAAACATGGTAACCAGTTTGCCTCAAATCAAATTTTCCAATGGGGTCTGTCAGGGTTGCATTCTTGGTAAGCATCCCGAGCAAAAATTTGACAAAGGACAAGCATGGAGGGTATCCTCACCTCTTCAACTGATGCATAGTGATTTCATGGGACCCTTCCCTGAGCCCTCAATCAACAAATATTAGTATGTACGCACTTTTATCGATGACTACTCTCGCTTCACATGGGTATATTTTTTAACATTGAAATCTCAAGTTTTTCAATATTTTAAAGAATTTAATGCACTCGTTGAGAATCAGTATGAGGGAAGGATTAAGATCACTCGTAGTGATAATGGAGGTGAGTATGTTAATGAATATATGCAACAACTTTGTTCCAAATCGGGCATCGAGATACAACATACATTGCCTTACCTACCGCAACAAAACGATGTTACCGAGAGAAAGAAGCAGGCACTAAAAGAGATGGAAAATTGCATGCTACAGTCGAAATCATTGGATCCGAAGCTATGGGATGAAGCCATAAATTTTTCAACATACATTAAAAACCTTTTTCCTCACAAATTACTGAAGGGAATCACTCCTTTCGAAGCTTGGTGCGGTAAGAAACCAAAAGTCTCTCATTTCAGAAAATTTGGTTGTCGTGCATGGGCCCATATTCCATCTGATAAACGAAGGGCACTAGAGCCTCATAGTGTTGAATTAATATTAGTTGGATACCTTGAAGTTTTCAAAGGTTATAGGTTTCTACAAACTTCTACTAATTCAATTTTCATTGAGCGAAGTGTGAAGTTCAAAGAGGTTCCACTACATGCAATTTTAGATCAACCCGTTGAGGATTTTTTGGATGAAACGGTTGAAGAGGGTTTTGATGCTCATTAGATAACTTAAGATAATTATGATGAGAATGTATTTGGATCATATTCATAGGTTTATGAGCAGGCCATGGCTGCTCCGGATCCCCTACCAGTCTGGGCCAAAAAGACTTTGCATGATGTCGGTGAACTAGTCGGCAATCCGACAGATCCAAGGAGGAATATATCAATGTTTTTCAAGGCCCCCACTGCCTTGGTTTCCATAAAGAAGTTGATACCCATAAATTTATATAAGTCACTTGCAGCAGATTCACAGTCATATATAGAGGCCACGGAAAACCCCTTCTGGGAAGCTGTTATGGATGAGGAGTACAGTGCTCTCATGGAGACCAAACCTGAGATTTGGTTCCACTTCCGAAAGGAAGAAAGCTTGTTCAATGCAGGTGGATATTTCAGACAAAGATGGATGAAAATGGTGAGATCAGTAAGTATAAAGTTGGGCTTGTTTCTAAGGTTACTCTCACGTACATGGCATTGATTATACCAAGAATTTTGCACTAGTTTCAAAAATGGACTTCATCAGGCTAGTTTTGGCCATTGCGGCTTCTCGAGACTGGAAAGTCCATCACATGGATGTGAAGAGTGATTTTCTTCACGAAGATCTGAAGGAGGAGATATATATGGAGAAACCATAGGGGTGTGTTTAGGACTCCTCTCTTGTATGCAAGTTAAAGAAATCATTATATGGGCTCAAATAGGCTCCTCGAGATTGGTATGCAAAAATGGATTCTTTTCTGCTTTCTCAGGGATTTCATAGATGTAAATCAAATCCAAATGTTTATATTCTTCACCATGATGAAATCATTTTTTTTATTGTTCTATACGTAGATGACATAATTATCACATGGAGTGCTTTATCAGAGATTGCATGGGTTAAGACTGCCTTGCATGATAGATTTTCCATGAGTGATGTGGGTTTGTTGCATTATTTTATTGGTCTTGAGGTATCACAGTCTACTTCAGAAATCAAGATGGAACAAACCAAGTATGCATTGGATCTACTTGATAGGTTTCATATGACAGAGTGTAAGCCAGCTGGTTTACCTTTTCTTTTTGGGGTCATATTAGAGGATGGAGTGACTACTCCTTTGGTAGAGAGTAATCTCTATCGACAGTAGGTAGGGAGCTTATTGTACCTCACACATACATGTCCCGATCTCTCTTATGTAGTGAGTGTTATTTCTAGGTATATGTAGGAGCCCCATGAGCTTCATTGGAAAGATTCTAAGAGAATCCTTTGGTATGTAAAAGACACTCCCAGTTTTGGTATTTATTATGCAACTAATTGTCCTCTATCTTTGGTTGGGTACACAGATTCAGATTGGGTTAGCGATGGAACATACCACAAGTCCACCTCAGGGTATGTATTCAGTTTTGGTTCTGGTCCACTTTGTTGGTCAAGCAAGAATTAGGAATCTATTGATTTATCCACAACAGAGGTAGAGTACAGGGGGGCAGTGAATGCCTTCACACAATGTATTTGGTTGCAGGTTTTGCTTTCTGAGTTTGGGATTCAGTATCAGATATCGACTGTCATATTTTCTAAGAACCAAGGTACCATTCAGATATCCACTGATCCAGTTTAGAGACAGAGAACCAAGCATATTGAGATACACATGCATTACATCTGGGGTTGATTCATGATCGAGTGATTTCACTGCAGTACTAGCCCACTAAGAAACATGTTGCAGACATCTTCACCAAATCCTTCACTGAGAAGAAATTCTCTGACTTGCGGGATCTTTTGGTTGTGGTAGAGATAACTAG